>VZTT01013032.1:0-26496 GCA_013400855.1 Buphagus erythrorhynchus | reverse complement strand
GCCCGCAGCGCCGCCGCCTGGGCGGGGCGCCGGGAGGTGCGGGAGCTGCGGGAGAGGGTCCCACAGCACCAGCCAGGACGCGGGAGCCACCGCCGGGCCCTTTAAGGGACCCCCCCAAACCCCTCCGCCGGCCGCCCACCCTCGCGCGTGCGCGGCGGGGCCGGGGGCGAGGGGCGGCGCGCGCAGGGGCCATTTCGTGCCCTCGGAGGGTCCGTGAGGGGAGCCTGGCCCGGGTCACCCTGAGCGGGCACACCTGGGGCAGTGCCAGCCCTCGGAGGGTCTGTGAGGGGAGCCTGGCTCGGGTCACTTGAGCAGCCACAGCTTGGGCAGTGCCAGCCCTCGGAGGGTCCGTGAGGGGAGCCCGGCTCGGGTCACCCTGAGCGGGCACACCTGGGGCAGTGCCAGCCCTCGAAGGGTCTGTGAGGGGAGCCCGGCTCAGGTCACCATGAGCAGCCACATCTGGGGCAGTGCCAGCCCTCGAAGGGTCTGTGAGGGGAGCCTGGCTCAGGTCACCCTCAGCAGCCACACCTGGGGCAGGGCCAGCCCTCGGTGAGGGGCTCCCCATGGCCACTCACTCACATCGCTCCTCGAATCACCCAAGCTGTACAGCAGTACCAACGGAGCTGCTCTTCCGCAGTGCCCAGTGCCCCGCACCCCGGCTGTGTGTCCCAGCCTCAAAAGCTCTGGAGGATCTCTGGATTTGCTGGCAGTTTCAAGAGATACCACAGAAAACTTAAAATGGTGCAATTGCAGAAGCCTCATTTTCTTAGAAAATCAGGGTTGTGATCTGTATCCCAAATAATTCATCGAATAAGTTATCAAATTGCTTAGTGCGTATGGCAGACCCCATGGATAAGTGGTACTGCATCTCTAACACGTGCTTCGACCCTCAGAGCAGAGCGCAAAGATTGTGGGCAAATGATGCTTGTGTGTAACATTCTGTTGGTAACACAGGGTATAACTACATCTCTTAGTTAACCAGCATTGCATGCTTACTGAAAAAAGAAGTCACATAGCCCAAGTGAAAATATAAGGAAAATTACATCTGTGCAACTGCACTTATCCTGCAATTCTTACACTTCTAACCAGTGTCCTGACTTGAGATATGGTGAGCATGTTCACCCCTTTCTGTTGCTCTCCTAGGGTTTGGGCATTACCCTACCTATGAGGAACGAAGTTTCAAAAACACAGGAACTGGGGTAATTTCATAAGTTGCAAACCTGAGATGCCCTTCCCTTACATGTTTGTTGAGTAACACTTGCCAACTCTAAGAAAACTCAGTTCAAAACCGGTGTACAAAAATTTGGTCATGTGTGATACTCCTTTGTCTTTGGAACTGGAACGTCAAAAATGAGATCAGCCCCCATCAACAGCAGTCTTTAGTTTTGCTAACAATGGGAATTTTAGAAATGCTAAAATCAGCCAGCAATAATTGTGTCTGTGCTGACTGTTAAGGGAGAAAATGAAAGGGAGAAATGTGTTATCTCCATCCAGCTTGAACTTGTGGTCTCTGGCATGGACAGACCGTTCCTCTGGAGGACAGAGAATACCCAGTCAATTACAAGTGTCCCAGGCATGTCCCACTGGGAGGGTGACAGGGTCCAGAAATCAGGCAGGGTAATAAAATGTGTCCCACCTACTTGATGCTGGTTTCCTTTGGGTGGCAGAGACAGTCAAGGCACCTGTGTATGGGTCAGGAAATGATGAAAGGGACTCCTACTCCACAGACTGTGATAAGAAAACACAGAATAGATAAATGAGGGACCCTGTGAAATTCCTTGAGGATGACAAACGCCCTCAAGCTCCACCTCAGCTGTTACAAGAGACACTATTGATAATCTGTGGGAAGACTGATACAACCCTGAGAAAACCCTGAATATACCCTGAGAAGTGATTTGGCTGGGGAGAGCTGCGAAGAGCCTGTGTAGTGTTGCCGCTATCCCTCTCCCTGCACACACACTGAAACTAAGATAAGAGCTGGAATCTGGGCACCAGCACCAATTGAAACTAACGTTTCTCAGCACCCTTCCGAAGGCTGTATGACTCGCCCAGAGCCAGACATCAGAAGTTGTTATATTGTAAGTAGATTGCTACTCCAAAGAATAGGCAATTAAAAGGACAATATTTTCCATGTGCCACCCTGGCCCTTCCTTAGGTCATGTTTGCAGTACTGAAATTAAAGAATTAAAGTGTCCTCTTTGAATCAAAGGGGAAGGGTTATGAATTTGCTCCTTGAGCTAATAGGGCTGTGCAAACCACATTTACCATCAGCCTTTAAGTAATTCTTGATGGACCTAGAAAGACGCCTCAGGTAAGCAGGGAAGAGCTTCAAATAAGCTACCAAAGAGGCAAATACAATAAACAGAACACACTGTAGTTGGTTATGTCTTGATTATTTCCATGTCCTGTAGCCTCACCATGCCTGTTGCAAGGGTCGAGCACTTCACACCACACTTCCTTTTCCTGAACACTGGACAGACAAAAGAATAGGCCAGAAGACAGCGAGATTGAAGCCTAGGAAGACACCTGGCAGCAGCTCTGTGAAGATTATGTATCCTAAATATTAACCATGCCTGACTTCCTGCTGCTGCTGGCCAACTGTGTGGCTGTTACAGCTGGATAAACACTCATCTCATACCTGCACACCTGCAGCTATCGTCTGCTTCAGGACTGGTTACAAACACCAGACTCAGACTCGGAAGTTCCTCAAAGCATTTTTGCTTATTTCCTGAGCAAACAGTGCATGAAGAGTGCAAGTATTATTTCTTACTGCTCATATAATGTAGTAACTATGTATCCCAGGCCTGCTCTAGGATATGTTAAAGCAGTAGCAGCACTGACAAGCAATGGCCCTGTCAGCTGAAACACAAGGCAAGAGATCACACTGGACTCTACCAAACTCAGGTGCAGGGCAAATAATGAAGCACTATTTATGAGCATACATGTCTGTGTTCTCATCAGCCGTGTCACTGTCAAGTTCTTTGCAGTTTCTGGTGTGCTTGAAGGAAGTATTTAAAACAGAAAAATTAATTTGCTTTGGGAATGGAAGGACACCCTCCCAAACACAAGAGAACCAAATGTAGTGGGAGGTGGTGTGTCTGGAAAAGAACGCATAGGCAACAGAGGGTGCCCTCAAGAATTACTGGAGACATACCACTCTGGTGCTAGTGAGAAGATCATAGAATCAGTGAGTCATTTAGGCTGGAAAAGACCTTTAAGATCAGAGTCCAACCATTAACCCAGGACTGCCAAGTCTGTCCCTAAAACATGTCCCTTAATGTCACATCTGCACATCTTCTAAATGCCTACAAGGATGGTGACTGAACCATTTCCTTGGGCAGTGTGTCCCAGTGCTGGACAACCCAGTCCCAGTGAAGAAATTTTTCTAATATCCAATCTCTCCTGGCACAACTTAAGGCCATTTCCTCTTGTCTTAGCACTTGTTAGTTGGAAGAAGAGGCCAACCCCCACCTGGCTACAACCTCCTGTCAGATAGCTGTAGGGAAAAATAAGGTCTCTCCAGAACCTCCTTTTCTCCAGGCTCTGGTCTCTTATAGTCAAAACTTGAAGATATAACACCTAAATTAATCACCCAGGGTAAGCACACCAAATACAGCCTTCGGTAGATGGCCCATACTTCTGTTTTTTCTGTTGGGTGTATCCTTCCCTACATTGTGCCAGCGGAAAGAACTTGGATTACTTATTTATTTCTCTTTCTGCAGCTGAGTAAGACTGTAGCAATTTTCTGCCACATAAACTCATGTAGCATTAAACTTATAGGTCTATATGGACAAAAATGTATCAATTACTTTACCAGAATGAATAAAAAAAGGAAAAATAGAAAATTCATGGAGCTTGAATGATCAATTTCTTCAGAAATATGAGTCTAAGATAAATGACACTCTTCAGGGTTTAAAACAGCTTTCTTCTATGTCTGCAGGGTTTTAGTCAAGACTCAGTTATCCTCAGATTTGCTGTGAATACAGTATGAGAAGAATGTGGAAAGGAAAACAAAGATGTACAAGCATCAAAACTTATGGGAGGGATGGCGGGGGGAGGGTGAAGTGGCAGCTATGTGCTAATATACAATGGGAGTTTAGAGTCTTGATTTGCAGTGACTGCACTTTATGCCTGTCACTGGCAAATTGACATTTTAAAGATATGTTCCTGACTGCTTTTTCATGTCAGTATCTTTGTTCAGGCTATATCTAGGCTGATGAAAGGAATTTCAATTAAGGATGAAATCCTTTCCCAACTGTATTGAAATGCACAGGGAGGGAGAGGGAGCAGAGGGAGAATGGAGCAATGAAAGCTCTATAGAGAGTCCTTTAAGGCATCTTGCTGACACAGGACAAGATAGTTTAGGAATGCCTGGGGCAGTGCACTCTGTAGTGGTTTACTGTGCCTTTACAAAGAAACAGTGTGTATTCACCTTAGTGCCTACTGCCTGAGGCCGTATATCATTCAAACAGGGGGCTAAGGGTTTAATAAATCCCAATCTAGTTTAGTCCTCAAGGGAATAGCAGTCTGGAGTCATTCAGGAGTGGCAGGGAGGGTGGCCACATAACCTGGCAGGAAAAGGCTGATTTTCACCCTCTGTATATAAGCAGTATCAGTATCGTGGGAAATGAAAGGGGTTATAAATCTGCATAGTGAAAGCCTTAGGGAAAAGAAGTGTGAAAAACAGTAAGACATGGATGTGAAGACAGTTCATGAGAGAGAGAGAAGAAAAGAGAAAAACAATAGAAAACTGAGAGCAGGGGGAAGAAAGGAATACTAATTGTAGGAAACCACATCAAACCCACTTTATCCACCTACCTTGCAATCACCTAATATTTGGGGTGAAAGACAAATTAGCTCCCACTAAGCACTTTCACGGAGATGTTTTTCTCTTTGCATTCTTGTCCTTGTCCACCATTTTGCCAGCCTACGTCATGGTGAGAATTTTAGTTTGCTGATATATCCAGAACGCTCACCCAGCCCTTCCAGCTGGGCTCCAGCTGTCGTGGTGACCTTCAGAGAGCAGCTGGTCCACACTCCACTCCCACCCGCACATTCAGAGTGGGTGTAGCAAGTGCACTCCAAAGGCTCCTCAGGACCTCTACATGTACCTGTCAGCAGTGCCTTCATTCATGTCTGAAGCTGGGCATTGAGGCACTACTGCTCAACAAAATCTGCACAGAGGCAGAGCTCTGTGTCACTGTGGCCAGACCCACAGCACTACAGACTCATTAATGTCACTGAGACATAGACATATATTTCATTCTCTACAATAATTCATCAATTAAGATGATCTGATTTATCAGCAAGGGCCAGAATGACTGTTCACATGGTTTAACCGTGTCCAGTTATTCAGGGCTGAGGCTGTCATATATGAAATCCTGATCTGAGCATTTGCATACAACTGCCAAATCCCATGTATGTTACAGGAACTGAAGTGGAAAACTGCCAAATTCTCCTGCAATTATGTGGGAGCTCTGATGGTGTATAACACTGTTCCCTGGAAAAAATTAAAACTAGACTGACTGGTTTTTGTGTTTTCCCACTTTCCAGAAATCATCAGAAAACATATGCTTCATTTCATCATAAACCTCCAAGGCATTTTCAAGGTCAGTGGAGATGGAGTTCAGGCTCCCATTCATGAGTGCTGGCCATGTAATTAAAATAGAAAAACATATTTTGGCTTCTGCATGCTCCTGTGTGTCAGAAATCAGCAGTGATTTCTTGAAGCATATGGACTCTTCCAACTGCATGTCAATCTTCACATCCGAAGTCTGAACCACATTTTTCAGCTGGAATAAACCTATGATAATCAGCTTGAATTTAATTTTTTTAAAAGCACAAGCATAGAAGGGCCAATGGTGATTATTTAAAATCTGTGGAGATCTATCGATTTTTTTCTTTTCAGCATCATTTTAACTTGGTTTTCTGAAATCATACAAACCAAAACCACCATTAGTCTGAGACCATCCCTTGAATCCCTGAGAGGTTTGAAAAGCAGGTCACATGTTTTCACCTGAAACATGCATTTGAAAACCAGATAGCCCGACTGTCAAGCATTACCTACTCCTCCCTTCCTTCTCTTTAAACTCTTATCTCCCCTATTCTCCCTGATAAAGCCTGTTCTGTTAACGTGCTTTTATCAGTGCATGAGGAAGCAGAAAACCGAGCTGTGGAGTATAATCCCTCTTTGGTGGTGCTGCTGGGGGTTACTTTACCAGTCACTAGACACTGGTGGCACTTTTTGCCTGCTATGGCAACAACAGTATAGCATCAAGCTGCCTGTCTTGAGCATGATCTTCCATTTTGTGGCACTCATCTCGAATTCTCCACTGTGATGTTCTGAAAGTAAATAGGGAAAACTTTGAACAGATGCCCTGTCACAACGAATCTGGAGGGAAGAGGTGAAGTTACCAAAACTGCTGCAGTAAACCAGTGTATACTCCACATGCAGCACTGGCTGAGTGGATTGGGCACGTGGGGCCAGTGGAAGAAGCAGGGTTAGAGATGGATGAGCAGAGATGCTCATCTCTGTGAAAAGAGTGGTAGGAGGCAGCAGAAATTACACATTCTGGCTTCAGTCCTCACCAACTGCCTATAACTATTACCATTACTTAAAACCAAATATTTTTCCTTTTAGCTCAAGGACAAATTCTGAGAACAGAAGGAGACAGTGAGCTGAGAGTCCTCTGTGCTGTCTCAGAGTAATTTTGTGGCAAACTCAATTCCTCCACATTGCCTTGTAGTCACTGTGGTTTCCAAAAGGTCAGACCCTGATGTTCATAGTCTAGGGGAAATTTCCTAGAGAAGTCTTTTATGTTTGGTCCCTAAGGTCTAAAAAAGCACTACAATTGCATCCAATACTACTTTTCCTATAATCAACCTTAAGAATAATTTCTTTTCCTCTACTGCAGTTATTTACATATTTGTCATTGCCTCTATTCTGTAATTTCTTCAGATAATTGCAGTTCCTTCTACTTTTTCCTTCTTCCGTTTCTGAGTCATTCTTATTCTTCATTTCTCTCAAGCTGACCCACAACTATTCTCAAATGCTGCAGGCTGGATATGGTACCCAACTGTGGCCTTACTCATGGTAAGCAGAATAGTAGGATGAGCTCATAGCTTGTAGACTGCACTTTGACTGATCTACCCCCATATGATGTTTGCCTTTTTTTTTCTTCTTTTTTTTTTTTCTTTTTTAAGTAAGAGCTGCATGACTCTGCTGGTTCCCATTGAGCCTGCATTTCTCTCTCTCCCATACCTTTTCAGCTAACTCCAGGTTGCTCTGTTGGCTCTTTACTCCATTTCTTTGCAATTGATTATTCCCACCAACACACAGACCATGACAGTTGTCCTTATCAAGTTGCAGTTACCCACTTCTAACACAATCAACACACTCGGCACCTAAAGAGCTGCAAACAAACACAGCGCTGAGCACAGAGCCTTGGTCAGGTCAGCCCAGCCTTTTTAGGAAGCACTTAATAATCTCATTTTCAGACCCCTTCTTGTCTACAGAGGACAAATGCTGCCATGGCTGTTGGCCAGCCAGGATGACTGAGAAGGTTTCCCTGGGAGCCTCTTATGCTGCCATGGGTGGGCAACTGCTGTGGGGCAAAGTGCCAGCCTTAGCCCAACCCATATCCCATGAGCCAGCATCTGCTCCTGAGCTTTGAAACGTGACAGGCAGGAGCAAATCTCACATTTGTCCAAAGAGAACAAACATTTATTTTCTTTTTGACTCACAGTACCTGAAAATAAAAAAACAAACCATAAAAGCTATTTACCATCTGATGAAAAAATAACTGTTTTCCCTTTTTTTGATGAACCTATGATGCAACATCTACTGATATATACGGGGTACTTCAGGGCATACGTGCTTACTCAAAAGATAGATTTTCCTGACATGTATAAAACTTTCCACAGATTTTTTTCCCCCATCTTCCAAAATCTCACACTGTTTCATACGTGATTATCAGACTGTACACACGTGAGTGCTGGCAATACAGAACAAGCCTCTTTGTTCTTCATACCTTTGTCTGACAGGGATGTTTAAAGAGATGTGCTGCTAATCACTTTGACTGCAGGAGTCCGGGTATGTAAGTACAGAGACTGATTACTTACTGGTGAAGCAGCTGTAATGAAATCCAGTGACAGTGACGTGGAGGCTAGACCCAAAAAGAGAATAATCCAAGGTACTGTAATAGAAGATTGATGTTAAATTTGTAATTAGAGAAGGAAAAATGAATGAAAAAGGAAACAGATGTAAACCAGCTTAATAGTTATTTTATATCTTCTTGCCAAATTCATCTTATTACAGTTCTGTTACTGCTGCTTTTAAATCTCTGCTAAACAAAATGTATCAGATATGGAGAGCTATAACATTTTCCTTCAGGGTTACAACCCTGGTGGTTCTGCCAAGCTCAGCTCATTGTAAGAACCTGCCAGGATGCTAAATAGTTAATGAGGTAACAACAACTACATTTATAAGAAAGAAAAAATGGTAGATGGTCAGCTCCTTTTGGTTTTAAAAATTAACACCACTGTACTGATAAAATACATGGTAATTTCCTGAGGAAAGATTAGAGGCTTGTGCTGAAGATAAAACCCCCAAAGCATATGTTTCCCTGCCTGGGCTTTCATGTATTAGTCCTATATGGATTGATGGTGTAATTAGAACAATTCTGTGACAGTCACAATTTGATGAGCACCATCGTAATAGTTAAGCACACGTTCCTTATTCTCCCAAGACCACAGGAATCCGAATATCTCACTCCTTTCACTTTGTACAGTATTAAAAGGGAGTTTGGTGCTGGTCATGTCTGTCAGCAGGTAATAAAGACTGGATTCCACAAATCCCATAAGAGGTGATGCCTCACAACCCTCCAGAGCTGTGACCAGGGTGACAGATCTTTGTGCAGTGATTATCAAGAGATGACCCTTCCTTCCCACAGCCTGATTCACATCAGCAAGGCTTTCAGTGCCTGCACTAATGACAGAGCTGCATCCTAGACCAGCCTCGTGTTGGCTCTGAAGTTATTTCTGCAGTAAAGGCACTGTCAGGAGGTAGTCCAAGACTGGCTCATTGCTCTGCATATCTGCTGGTCCAACTGCACCATCTCTTTTCAGTCTTACCAAGGCCATTCTTGGCTGGCAGGATAAGTATTGCAGAGCTGGAAAGCAGAGGAGGAAGGTCTGACAAGTTCAGTCAGATACAGGAAAACTTCCCTTGTGAAATGCAGTGTTTTCCTCTTCCTGCACATTGGTCACTCAGGGAGAACAGAAGAAAAAACCCTTTTGTCTGAGTCATTCACACTATACTAAGAAAAGCACTTGGAACTATACTCCAGGGAGTAGCATTACACTAGCATAATGGAGTACTTGGGAAGTCAGGTTCCTTCGTTTTACAGCAAATATCACTACCTGAATGCTGTTGGTCATTTCCAGGCATTTTGGTGATTCAGCCAGGGTGGTGTCTGTGTTCACAAATTGCAATAACTGTCTGTATTTCAAAAGGGAAACGGCTGCAATGCAGTGCTTTAGTTGCACCGAAATGAGATTGGTTTTTTTTCTTACAGAAATTGGATGAATTTTAGCTCTGATTAAGTACTTAATCTGGTGCTTAACTTGAAACAGTTCAGTACTTCCATTGACATGAATAAAATTGTCCACATCCAGCTAAGTAACCTTCCTGTTTTCCTGGACTGTGTTCTTTTAGAACTGAACAGTTAGCTTAGTAAATACTAGTCTAAGTATAACTGTAGTCTGATCTAAAAAGAAAGGATGTTTAAAGGGTAGATCCTCTGGCTTCCTTAATTTTTGGTTTTTTTAAAGAAAGCTTTCGGCCTCCCACTTTGGGCCAAAATGCGAGTTTTTGAGGTATGGAATTCCACTCTCAGGGTTCAAATTTCAACAGCAATGGCAACAGTTGCAATTCTGTTTGCAGTAGTTTCTAACAGAAGGATTACTTCTCCCTCTTGGATACATTTGTTTCTTGTAACGCTTGATGCAGCGCATCCATTTGGCAATAAACCCCTCATTGGGGAATTACAATCTGTTGGGTTTTTTTTGTCTGAAGTTTCTCAAACAGAGTAAGTTCTAAGTTAAATTTATCTGAACCAATATAACCATGATTCACACAGATGTTAAGTCACCAGACGCTCCTTTTTCTCACAGCACCTCCCAGGTGTTCCTCCTACAGAAACCAATCATAAGTCTGGTGAAATTGGGGTGAAAATGCAGCTTCACATGTCAGCAAAAAGCCTCCTCCGTTAAGAGAGAGTTGAGGTAACCTCCTGCTGAAGCCTCAGTGTACATGATGGACGGTGACCCACTTCTCCAGCTTGGGAGGCTTGGCCAGTCTTCACAGAAATCAGTGAAACCAGGTCAATTAACCGCAGTGAAAGAACTGGCCAAAGGAACAAACAGGATGGAAAAGGGATAAAGCGATAAAGGAGCTAAACACAGCTTGAGCTGAAGTGTTCAGGGACCACAATTCATGTGGCCAGAGGATAAAGGTGAAGTTCAATGACAAGGTTCTCTGGATCCTCTTTTTTCCCCATCTGCACACTCTTTAGTGTGACCCAGTTTCCCCTTGGCTGTTGGCACTGGGGACAGCGTGGTCCATTCTGATCAGGATTTTATTTCTAACCCCACTGCACTGAAAGGAGGATCCCGATTTACACTGACAAGGTAAAGGCCCTTAGGGTTAGATGGGGGCTCAACACCCCCTTCCTCTTCCCAGCAGATAGCCCAGCAGGAAAATGGTAAAACAATTGGCTGGGCTGACAGATGTTCAGTCTGACTTCAGATGATGTAGGAAAGCCTGGATCTGCAGATGTTGATAGTTTTCTGATTGAAAATCCTCCACTGACATACAGATAGATTAAAAAAATAATTCTTTAAAAGCACAGCAAAACCTTGATTTATGTGTGCACACAGAAAAGTTGTCACCAGCTTTGATATGCATTTCCTTCCCCAGAATCCCACCAACTGTGCAGGGCAGAGATCCAGCCTGTCTTCCACTGTCAGGGAAATGCTGGGATCTCATTACAGCTCTCAGGTCGGGGCACGGGGGCTGCTGTCAGTCCCTGCTTCAGCACCCTGACAGGAACTGCACTGCTGAAACCCAAAGATGATTGAAATGTTAAGAGCTTCGAGGACAGTGTCAGCAGCCTTGCCTGGCTGAAAGAAAAGCCCCAGGGCATTTACCTGAAGGCAGACGAGGATCCTCCTTATGCCAGGTCCTCCTTATGCCAGGTCAAAGCAGACCAACTCCATTAATTCCAGCCGTTTGGGCTTTTTCCTCTGGAAGATTGAGAGCTCAGAATCTGTTCTCAGTTCATTAGTACAGCCCAACATGGAGAAACTAACTGCAAGATGGGAAGTTAGCCATGAAATACACTGTTAATGTAAGTAAGGGAGCAATGACAGACATCAGAATTACTCTGCTATGCTTATGTTCTAGGAGATGCAGAATCCCAGCAGATCATTAGCAGGGGGCAATGAAGAAGTCCTTGGGCAAAATTTTGCCATTGCTCCCAGTAATTGCCTTTTAAGCAACTGGGAGTTTTTAGGTGAAAGGTCTTGTACAACCAGAATGAGCAGTTCGTGACTTAATTTTTATGACTCTAAATCAGAAGCACTGAGACCCCAAATACTCATGGTTTTGCTAATGCTAACAGAGCAACACAGTCCTTCAGAGGCTACTTACCTTCATTTTGTTTTATGTTGTACAGCCAATAGACAGATCACACCAGCTTATTGCAGAGATATATTTTCTTACACATAGATGGTATTATAAAACAACTCTGTATATAAATTCCCTAAATACACAATAAATTAGTGATCTGATACACAATAAATTAGTTTTCTGTGCAATCCTCCCAACAGGAAGCGACGCATGTCCAGCGACTAAAACCAATATTATTACTTGCTTAAATAGAGCAATACATCCTGTTGTTTTGAAGGATAAGCTTTGATTGAAAAGGCCTGTTTTGGCAGCTTCAAATGATTCAAAACACTTTAAAAAAAGAAAAAAAAAAGTTTTATTCACTTCTAAGCAGCAACTCCTGGCATATTTCCTTACAGAAGACACTGTTGTGTCCGGCTATTACTCAACCACTAGCATTAGAGACATTAAAGTTGCAGGAAACGGAGTTCATCTTTTGCGTCGTTAGAAAGGAGTTGGCTTCCCAATTACCCTGGAAACTGGACTTGCTGCTGTGCAGAAAACCACAATTCTCAGTGGAAAATAATAGTTGATATATGAATATCTACCTAAAGGCTACTCAGCAAAACAAACAATGCACAAGAAAATGACCCACATGATGTTGTTTGGAGGAAATTAGTCATCAGTATTCTCTAGCTTCCTTTTGTTTTGGAACATTAAATCACTGCTTCTCATCAGTTGAGTTAAGAATGGGTTAATACAATCTGTTGAGGATAAGAAATCAAGCTGTTTTCGAGGGCCAGGCTGTATTTTACAATTGCCTGCTGTTGACCATGTGCCTGTTGATTTCCAAGGGTCAGTGCTCCAGGCTAGTCTGTAATTCCAGATGTTACTGCACATCTACTAAGGGTCCTAGCAAGCATCGCCATCATGAAAGAAAGACATGAGAAACTGAGAGAGTAGAGTTGGATCAAGTTGGTGCATGGTCTCAACATATCTTCTGCAGTTTCCCGCTGTATTCAATGAGCACACCTTTAGAAGTTTTCTTTTCTCCCACTTCCGGCTTCATTGCACATGATTTAGGGAGGATAACCAACTAAACAGTGAAGTGAGATAAACCTCTCTGCATCTGATGTAACTGCAGTAACTCTGTTTGATTTCTGGCTTAATTACGCCAATGCTCAACCAAGAGCAACTGCAGCCAGCTGTGTGATGTACAGGCAGTAACTCCAAAAGGGTCTGTTTGCTTCCTTCTCCATTGAGAGACTACACATACAGCATTCCAGAAACTGAGTACTACAGGACATGCTTACCAAACAAACAAAAAACGCCAGGAGTCCAGGACCTACTGATGTCAATGGAAGTTTTTGCTGTTTGTTTCACCTTGGCCAGTGTTTTCCCTGTCCCCAGTCTACAGGCAGGACAGAACAGAGTGAAGTTGGTGCTTGGAGCTTCTTGGATGGTGTGACTTCTCCTTCAACATGGTTAACTCCTGTTTATTTTCAAAAGCCAGTGCATCCCTTAATTGTCAGTGCATGCTGCTCTGAGGCTGGTAGCCCCTTTGCCTCTTACATTTTAATTAGGCCTAAACTCTACCAAATAAGCTTGACAGCAGATGTCCATTTAAGATTTGACTAACACATTGTATTTACAGATTTCTGGCCGAAAAAAAGATCCAGAGTCACCACTGTTTCACACTAGGCTTCCCCAGGTCAACACATAAGCTCTGGTGGCTCTAGGCAGCTTTGCCCTACGTCCACTATAGTTCAAAGGCATGTGGCTCACACTGAACTGGAAACTGCTGCTAAAACAGTCTATTTTGATGTCTAAAGCAGAAGAAAGGTCACTCTGCTGAGGAGCAGACAGGCACCAATACCAGTGACGTACAGGAGCTGGAAAAAGCATCAACCTCTGCGGGCGAATATGATGACAAGACAGTCTGGAGCTGGGCTGCTCTGGCCAGTCTCACCCTGTACACTACTTTGGGCTACCTGGTATGGACAATCTGAACAAAGAGCAACTCTGGCACAAGTTTAGGGGCTGTCAGCCACTGGCTTTTGTTTCCATACTTTTAAATGTAACTGTTTCAGTGAAAGAAAGAGAATAACCAAATAAAGAAATAATCCTTAATCCAAACGTTAAAACTCTGTTTTAAAACTTTGAGAAAAACGCTACTTTCTTCCCACCCCCCCACCCCAGGAAATGACTCAGTTCTAGAGAAACATCCAAAAAAATCAGCTTGTCTGTTAGTGTAGAAACCAATTAAGAAACCCCAAAACACAATATGAGCAGCTGGCTTGGCTGAACGTGTCTCCTAGCAGTGGTCTTCCCTTGTCCTGCCTGTTTCTCCTTTGGCCTCCTACCCCACAGCTGTATCTGCTCTGCTCTTTCTCCTTCCAACTGCTACTTCTTTGAACAAATCAGTGCTACTGAGTCACAAAAAGGCCAGGCTCCTACTCTTTCACCTCATCTCCTGGTGTCAGAAACTCCTGTGGAGCTGCCTCTCCAAGCTCACCTCCTCCTCCCTCAGCCACAGCCCCCAGCATTGGAACCCCAGTCATATCTGTCCTGCAGGAGTTCAGGACAGTCAGGGCTGCTGCCAGCAGTCCTACTAGGAACAGGATCTTCTTCTCAGTTTGTCCTGAGGCCATGATTTGCCTGTCACAGCACCAGACTGTCTTAAGCAACTACTTGCTGGTTGTACTCCATGGATATATCCTTTAAACTGCATGATTTTCATGGACTGATAAACAATGCAAATATTTTCTGTGATCACTACCCACCCAATATTTTCAGCCTTGGCCATCCATCAGCCCCACACAAGGCTGTGCAGGATCACACCAGTCCCTATGGACCACCATGCTCCTGCACTGTGCTGTGGCTGGCTGTGCAGGGATAGCTGTGTGTAACCCATGTAGCCACCACTGCTCCACACAGGGCCCTGGGGAAGGGGCTGCCCTGCCCAAAACAGACCTCTGGGAACAGGTTGGGTCCATGCCAAGTTTGGCAGCTCCCCCAGCACTGTAGCTGCGGACCAGGGCAGCATGTCAGGGTAATGATCAGGGGTAATAAGCTCATGTGAGTGTGCATCTGGTGTGGATCACATGCTGACTTCATTTCCTTCCTCCTGGCTCCCTCGTCGTGCTCTGCCTGGCCATTTGGCCCAGCCTGGCTGTTATCCAGCCAGTACCTAGTTTCATCAGGGCAGAGCCACAGATAGTACTGGCTTCCCAAGGTGTGGGACAGCTAGTAATCACTCCAGTGAGCCTTTGTGAGCACATTTTCTTTCTCAGGAGCCACCAGGTCTCCCCAATGGCATCTGGAGAACATCCAGAGCTGACGGAGCAGTGAACAGGCGCTTCCCTGTTATACCTGCCTGAACTGAAGACCGCAACCAGTAACACAGAGAGGAAGATTTCCAGTCCCTTGGCCCATGAGGCTCTCTTAAAAGCTGGAGACAGGAAACATTATCTGTTAGGGACTGATCAGTATTTGTACTGCAGTGGCTCTGGAGGCTTCCACTGACATCCTGCTCCTGTTATTCTGGGCACAGCCATCAGATTGAAAACAGTCCTGGCTGCAAAGCCTTTGCAGTTGGACTCACCTACATGAATAAACCAGACCTGCCCTACCAACAGACCTGCAGCTAAGGGCTTGGCTCTTCCTTTTTAGCCAGGACCACCAGGGATCTGTGCAACCTGCCCAGCCTAGCCTAAGCCCAATGTACCCATCCCCAACCTGGAGGATGCTACTGAGTACCGGGAAGGACAGCAGCAAAGCTGAAGGAAATGCACCCACCTTCAGGCCTCCTTTTCCTCCCCAATAGCTCCTCATTTGATGGATGGTTCTACTCTTAACTCCACCACATTTAGTAATTCCCATAGGTAACAATGTGAGACAAACACCAGGGCTGGGAGAGAGACAAGGACCTTAACTCAGGGTCACAGTACGCAGGTCCACAGCACAGCCAAGGGCTGTACCCAGGTCATCTCAAACTCAACCCTGTGCTCAGCCAGCTGAGCAACACCACCTTTCATGCTTTTTCTTCTTGTGTTTAAGTGACAGGAAAATTGTTTCATCAAAATAATTTTCTGGGGTTTTCAACTTGGAATAAGAAGCTTCCAAACTGTGCAGACCTGCCTATCTGGAACAGAGTGCTTCTTGTTCTTGAATGGTAAAGACGAAGTTAGTTGCCAGGAAGTGGAAACTGTGCTATAATATCTTGGCAAAAGCATATATGATGAAGAGCTGTTTACTCTGCTGGACTTGCAATGTTAATAACACACATGTGTCTGCTGGACTCTGTGCCATCAGCAGTCAGCAGGAACTGGACGACCTGCATAGTGTTGGATCAATCATTAATCAAAACCTGGCAGCCAAGCCTGGGATGGTGCAGTGAGGAGTTGGCTGGGACAGGCAGAGGGATACACAGATGGATATAGAGAGGGATGTGCAGAGGGATGTGCAGTGGGATGTACAGAGGGATATAGAGAGAGGTGTACAGTGGGATGTGCAGCAGGATGTACAGAGGGATACACAGAGGGATATACAGAGGGATGTGCAGAGGGATATGCAGAGAGGTGTGCAGAGGCTTTCCCCAAACCAAATGCTGCCTGCACTGATCCATCCCTGCAGGCAGTGTCAGTGTGAGCCAGATCCTGCACACACACAGACCTGGGACTGCCTGGATCTGGCATCCTTCTCTGGACTGGACGAGGACACCAGGGCAGAAATACCTGAGCTTGGGATCAGTCAAGTATATGCATTTAATTAATAAACTGTAAAGTGCTTATCAGTCCCTCATTAGTAAAGATTATTCTCCAGTGTCTGCACCCCTTGCAAAACCTGGAACTGGCTGGGTTTGTTCCTCCCTTACTCTTCCCAGGAGGTATACGTGCAGTCAGCACTATTTAACTATTCCCGGGAAGAGATGAGCTTTCCTGAAAGGAAATCAGTGTTTCATCTCCACCCAGAAAAATCAGCAGGATTGGATAAAATCCACAGTCCTGTAAGTAAGCTCAGGGACACAGCTAGTGAGCAAGGGCTTGTACAAGCACTTTTGGTCCAGATGAAAGGTTCATGAGAAAAGACTTCAGCCTCTAAGCTTCCGTACTTCCAGTGTGAAACAGAGGACGCCTAGCCTGGTTCTGCTCCTCCTGATTTCTTTCTTTCCCCTTGGCTTCCTGCCATTGTCTTTGGCAGAGCTAGGATGGCTGTGGGAGCCCAGGGAAAGGAGGCATTTTCTTCTCTTGTCCATCAGAGCAATTATTTGTAGCCCTTTTAGGTATTTTCCATCTCGAGTGGAGCTCAAGTGTCCATATACACACAGACATATGTGTACACATTTATACATGCACACACACCTACTTTAGATATATATTCCTGTATGTGCACACATTTTTATGGTGACCTTGGCCTGTCAGAAAGTGTGTTAGACTCATTTCTGCCATGTTCATGTAATTCCATCAGCAAGCATTCAACTCCTAACATTGTTCCTGCAAAATGATGACGCAGAAGGACAGGATGAACACACCATGGGAGTGTAGCCAGCCCGGTGCTGCCTTACACACTGACACCACAACATGAAACTGGGGGGCAATGGGTGGCCAAACTGGTTTGATGGTTGTGTAACACAGCTTGTCACAGCCCAGCTCCTAATTGCTGTCCCCATCCAGGAAGGAGTCAGAACACCTACGTGACTTTTGCAACAGCTGGCCTTTAGGCCAGGCTCTGGGCTCACTGGGGCTTTGCTTAGTGCACCTGAGCGCCCTGAAGCAGCCTTCATCACCCTCCCTCCCCTTCTGGCAAATCCTGGAAGCAGTTCAGCCCCAGAAGCTGTTTTATTTTGTGGCAGAAGCTCCAGTCCCCTCCACTGCCTGTACACACCATGTGTTGGTGCCACAAACAAAATGTCCTTCCTGGGCTTTTCTATTGTTTGGGAGATGCTGGATGCTGGAGCAGGTTTCTGTAATTGTAGATTTTCAGGCTACAGAGGTTAATTTTTCCTTCCTTTCCGATTCCTGGGACAGGCCAAGGCACCTGGCTTTCATTAGTTTTGGTGCTCTGCTCTAGGAAGCAAATTCTAGCTTGAGGAGGACTTTTTGCTTCTCACATCTTGAAGAAACTACTGTTTAAAGAAAAATGTTTTCTCATCCAATGTCATCACTGGTAATGCTGAAAGGCTGCTTTCAGCCGGAAACTGGCCTCAGGGAGACCTCAACACCTGCTAAAATCCTGCCTGAGCGGAGGCCTCTACAAAACTCCTCCACCACAGTCCTCATCAGCAGAATTCAGAGCCAGTCCATCACCTTGGACAGCTTACAAGGCATCTCTTCCTCCAGCATCAGCATCAGGGAGAGTGGAGGAGCCCCATGTGAGAAAGTCTGGTCTGAGGGATCCACCTGCAGCCTCACACAGCTGCCAACAGCTGCCTGCTCAGTACAGGGCTGGTGAAGCATCTCCTCGTGAGCCTGGCAGGACTCCCCACCCCACCCACTCCATGTGGGGCTCTGCTCCCATGAACAGCTCATCCTCACTTCTGACTGTGGGAGAGACCCAGAGCTGCCCACCCGGGGAGCAGAACACCTCTGCTGGTGCACTGAGGCCAGGTAGGAGTTAATCCACCTCACTGCTATCACTGTGGTGGCTAACAGCAGGTCTGTAAGAAGCCTCATGGACTGAATCCTGACTTAATCTGAGAAAGCTACCAGCCTCTTCTAAGAATAGAACCCTGCAATGGTGAAAACCAGCTTGTTTCCCTGAGAAAGAATTCTACAGATCAGGACTGTTTTCTGCACCTGTGTCAACTATTGCAAATCAAGTAGAAGAATTAAAAGTATCCTATAACAAACTCTTCCCTGCACATACAAATCTCGGCTGGACAGGTCAATCATTATTACTGACTAGCTGGGGATACACACAAGATGTTTGTAAAACTCTATACAAAGGGATGTGTGAAATAAACCTGTAGCTCCATGAAAAGTGTGTCTTGTCTCTCTAAAATGAGGTCAACAGTGACAGCTGTCAGCTCCCAATCTTTGTACATGGGGCAGGTATCACACTCAACACATCCACAGAGGCATTTTCTCACCCATTGGGTGGGGTCACCCCCTGGAGAGAAATCCAGCCCAGAGAGGGCTGGGGATGGGAAAGGGAAGGGCAAGGAAGAAGGGGGAAATCGTGGAAGCAATGGTCCCAGCAGGAAACCCAGATAAGAAATAAGTCATGAGAACTCCCTACCCATGATTTGCTCTGTGAGAAATATCCGCTCTCAGCATTGCCAACCCGGGCGTTTTCTTTAACATCCAACACTCAAACTTTCTTCCTGCCTGTACCAGGCATTCCTGCTTCATTAGAACACCTGGAATTTCTGAATCATCTGTGATTCCTTTCACTGTGACAGAGTGGCTTTTGATTTCTATTACCCACTGCCCAACATGATAGCATGAGTAGGGATTGCAGGCTCCAACACGATCCCCTTGAACAAAGAATAAAGTAATTCCCTATCAATGCTCAGAGCCTCAGCCTGAGCTGAGCTCTGCTTTTTGCAGTGCTCTGCTCATTACTTACTGCTGTCATTCAGACTCCAGCCCCAGAAAACCTCTGTGGACCTTGAAGATTGTCAGACAAGTTCGCTGCAGGTGACACAGCAGGGGAATGTTTCTCTCTCCTATTGTCACCGTGCAGTCAGCAGCAGAGGAACAGTGTTGGATCTCCAGCCCTGCATGGGTCCACATCTCTGGGGAGCCTGGCTCTGCATGTAACTGCTGGAGAGGGACAGAGAAAGTACTACTGACAAACACTGCAGAAACAACGTGATACATATGTTAAGAGCAAAGCTGAGAGCCAGAATCTGCTCCTGTGGCAAAGCATTCTGGTGCTGTAGAGAGGAGTGTGGGGCAGTGGGATCAGGGAAATGCTGTCACTTAGCAACTGCA
The DNA here is from genome assembly GCA_013400855.1 of Buphagus erythrorhynchus. Classification (NCBI taxonomy): domain Eukaryota; kingdom Metazoa; phylum Chordata; class Aves; order Passeriformes; family Sturnidae; genus Buphagus; species Buphagus erythrorhynchus. The sequence continues at coordinate 6,891 of VZTT01013032.1, read as the reverse complement.
TTAACAGAAGAACCAGAACCAAACTGTCTGAAGTGAGAAATGTCACTATTTTTTGGTGCAGCTGTGCCCACATGCTGGAGCAAAGGGAAGCGATTTGAGCCCTGGGATGCTGGTGCCACCTACACAGCCAAGAAAAGGGCCCTTAACAGTGAACAAGGGAGTGAGTACAGCAGAGTTTTTCCTTTAAAGATGTGAATCCCACTACAAATTGAAACATTTTGTCACAGGAGTCAGCTCACTCAAGTTCTGAGGCACTTTATTTACCCCAACCCACTGCTTTTTATCCTCAGAGTAGTAGTAGATGGCAACCAATCCTCTGTTTTTTATATCAAAACCCAGCAAAAATTCATTGTATTAGATGCTGCTACAACTGTGTTTGAGAGGATGGGTCACATTAGTGTTAAATACATCCCTTGTTCTTCTGCACCCTGCAATGCACAGACAGAAAAGAGGCATTTTAATAAAAGAATAAAGATCGCTTGTTGGGTGGCTGGCTGTGTCCCACACCAAGCAAAGTTTTATCTTGTCATAATACAGGCAGAATGAGAAAATACAACACTGAGCATTGAGGGTGCTCGGACTCATGAATTGATAGCTTTGATTCTTACAGCAATATATTTTTAAGCAGGGGTGGGTGGTCATCAGCTGAGGAAATCTCTTAAAGTGAAAAGAGGTACCTTTCCTACCTGCCATATGGGCACCAGCCCATCTGTCCCCAAAACCAGCTCTCAAATCAGGAACCAGGCTGGAAAGCAGAGTCTGGTGGAGAGGAAGAGGCTCACTGTTCCAGGGGAAATGAACTGGTCATGTCACCCATAGCCCCAAACATCAACATTTTCTCCAATGCTTTTGTTTTTAATTTCCTTGCTTTTTGTTTGTGAAAATATCATCCTAGAGGAGGGATTTAGGATTTGTGCTTACAAATAAAATAGACTATAACTTGCCTAATGGGAGCAGTTCAGTTTTACATGGTTGTCTCTTGACATGTTTACACAGCTGGCCAGATACCATTAAAACATATTTTCTCAGGAGGCAGTGTGGTCTAGTGGAATGAGCACGGGCCTAGCAGTCAGGAACTCCCACGTTGTCATTTTGGGTCACCAGTGGTTTGGTTTGGTGCAGAGAGTCATTTAACCCCCGTGTATGTCAGTGTCCCAAAATGACACCCCCTCATCACAGCGTGATGCTGAAGATCCACGTGTTAGTCCTGGGGTGGGAGAGCATCAGAGCCCTGATGGTACCCAGAGTCAGAAACGTCCAAATACAGACTGTGGAGGGATGGATTGGAGATGCTTCTCCATCCTCACCTCTGGTAGGTTTGGCTTAGGCAGTCCCTGCATCAGAAATGATGCATCTGACATGATCCTGTGCAGGATGTCCTGATCCAAACTGAGATCATCCACAAGCACTCTGCAACAGCTTGTCCCTCTTCCCAGCAATGAGCAAAACCTTCTTGGAGAGACCCCAAGAGCTTTGCAAATCCTCAGTGAAGTGAAAAAGCCAACAATCAGCAGCACTAACTTTTAGTTCAGGAATATTAATGGCTAAAAACCATCAATTTCCAAACAGCTGATGAGCCTATCAAATATTACATCTGAACAGGAGCTTTCACAACAATAGGATTTTAAGTACCATAGAATGACTGGCTCTAGTTCTAGCTCAGGTGGTTAAAAATCAAATAAAAACTAAACTGATATAATTGATATTCAATGATACTGAACTAGGGCCTACACTGTGACACCACTGAACTTACAGTCTTCCTACTTAGGTTCCTTCAATCCAGGATCCTTTTGCCACACCATCAAGGTTAGAGAGTAGCCTTCACATTTGTCCTACAAACTGCATGGACACCAATCCATAGTTCTGGGTGATGATCATGGAATTAACCCTATAGGAAAACATTTTAGCTGGTAGCTAAATTGTGATCTTAGCCATTAAAGATCCTCGTTTACTTCTCCCATTGGTCACGTCTGGTAACTGCTGTATTTGTGTTTGACTGCTGTTAAAAAGGGTTTTATCTGATGAGATATAGGAAACTCTCCAGCAAAACAACCAAATCAGGCAACAGCTACTGTGCTATATCAAGATGGTCTCTCCTTTCTCGGTGTCTCGGCCTGTAATAAAAAGTTGCTTGCAGAATTCAGGGACTGGCTATGCTGATAGACTCTGTCTGAGCTTTTGTCAGCAACCTCAGGGGACTTTTGTCAACAACTTGAGTCACTTTAGAAGAGAACTGGTCTGCTCTTCAAAGAAGGATGGGTGTGAAACAGCTCAGCAGCAGAACATCTGAGAGGTGGTGTAGTACAGAGCACATTCTCAGCATGTGGGGAAAGGATGAGTCAGTGGGTGAGGAGGTGGCTGCAGCCCCAGTCTTGTGGCTGTGGATGCTCAGTCCTGGGGCAGCTCTGCCTGGCTGAGGAGGCCACAGAGACCTTTTAAGTGGCTCAGGGTCAGTGACCATGTCAGGGACTTTGTGCTTGTCTGACACTGTGGCTGTGCTGAGGGCTGGAGCTGACCCCACTGGATCCCAGGAACACTGAAGGTACAGCACCACATGGACCTCCTGGGAAAGCAGAGCTCTTCCCAGCTTGAGACCTGCTCAGCCAAGGCTCTGTCCAGCCAAGCATGGAGACAGCAGGACCTTTGGCAGCCTTTTCCCACAGCTGATAGAAGATGTCCAAACCGCACCTCCTGCACATCATGGCTGTGGCTGCAAAGCCCTGCTGTGACCTGGGGTTCAGCAATCAGACCTTCTCCTCCTGCACTGCCCAGCTCTCAGTCTGCTGAGGAAACAGAAGAAGCTGCAAACCATTTCAGTAGCATTTCTGGGCACAGCTGAGAAAAGTCCCATTTTTACCTCAATTTCATAAATGACAGGGAATCAACAAATCTGACAAACAGCATTTAATTTCTCAGAGAAACAAATGAATTAACTAGAAGCTTTTTTTTGCTTTTGTTTTTTGAGAAACATTTTCTCTTCTGGATGGCAGACTAAAACAGCAAAGAAATTTGTGCCTTCAGGGTATTTTTAACCCAATTTTAGAACCCCCTGGAAGTCGAAGCTATTAATGGACTTGTTGCTGGAAGCTCAGCTCCAGTGTTTGAAATGGCTGTGCAACATGCTCCTTATGGGAGAACAAGCACAAAACCAAGAGGAAAACAAGAATCAGTTATCTGACATTCCCACCCCTGCTAATAAAGTTCTCTTTCTCAATGCTGGAGTCTTGGCTCATGTTACAAAGAGTCTTGTAAAATTGCCTTGACACCTTATCAACATTAGTACAGAAATCCACCCACCTTTCACCGACATGGTGGTGCAAGGGACAAAATGGGGATTTTACAAACCTGTCAAATGAAATCTGTTGCCTGAGCTCGACAGTTCTGTGATGAAGTGTTGTGTATCTATAGTGATCTATAAATATCAAATGTTACCTTTCACTGAATTAAGATTTTTGCCTTATTTACATAATTGACACTTGCTTCAGTGGGTTTGCTCCAGTATTTCATTACCAGCTGATATATCCAGGTCAGCCTTGGCAGGTTAGTGCAGAACCCCACTCCCTCAGCAGGATCTGAAAATTTAGGTCAATTCGCTTAACTTTGATGAACCTTTATAACTAAAATGATTAAAGTGACAACTTCCATTGACTCCCTGCTGAGGTCTCCAACCTTAAGTTACAGAGGTCACAAAAAATATGTGAAGAATCTAAATAAACTCCAATTCAGAACTCCATTAGATTAAGCATCTCTGCAGTGGGGGCATCAATATGGCTTAAAGGAAGTGCACAATGCTTTATAGTTTCTCAATAATTAAAACTTTTCATAGGAATTTCATAAATTTCAATGAATACTTTTTTACCTCAACCCCACCAAACGCAGTTTTTAAACAGACAAATGCAAAGATAAGCACTTCAAGTTACCTAAGTATTGATTATGCAAATTTTTCACAAAACTGCAACCATCTACTTTCAGGGTTTCATAGATGAAAATCCAAACATTGGTCAGTCAGAGGGCTTGGCAGTTTTCCATGCTGTATCAGAATGGATGTAAACATTCAGTGTTTGAGCTTCATGGGTACAATGACAAAGATCCCTTCCTACGTCACCAAATAAATCACTGTGCAGGAACTTTTCCTGACTGCACAAGACAACCACGATGACACATGGGCCTGGTATCGAAGAGGCCATGACTCCTTGACACTGCACAAAATCACTGCTCAAACCAAAACTTTCTTTCACTATGGTGTAATTTTTTCCATTTTGGAACAGGAGCCATGCAGGAGCTCGGCTGGGCTGAGCAGTCACATCCAGGAGAGCACTGGGGGGAGGTCCAGGAATGCAATCCCACCTCTGCAAGCTGTGCCAAGGGGAAATGTGGGGAGCTCTAAGCTGGTGTTTCCAGGTACCTCTTATGCAGGTGAGCTCCATGTCACTCCCATTTCCCAGAGCAGAGCATGCTGCAGCAAGCTGACTCCTGCTGTCCCTCACATCCAGGGACCAGTCTGAATTAACTCAACCTGCTCTAAATTTTCAGAGTACTCTGTGCTCTCTTGGTGGCTGGAGAAGGCAGCAGCAGGTAACAGAAGAAGGATGGGACACATCCATTAACAGCCCCATTTTACAATGAAATATAATTTAATTCATCAGCAGCAGCACTATACAGTGTTGCCTCCTGATGAATTTTTCTCCAAATTATGTTAACCAAAAATAACGTAACATTTTTTTGAGAGTGACTTACATGAAGGAAGATATCCCACATCATTTACAATCCCTCTGTGGTCAGGCTTTGGTATCCCTGGTCCGTCACATCCAGGAGGTGTTGAAATGACATGCAGGGAGAGAAGTGCTGCTTCTGAGACAATTCCACTGGACAAACTCCTTCACTGAGTGGGAAGTATTATTATCCACCTTTGCCCCCTGCTACATGCACTGCAGTGAAGGCAGTGGGTTGTGTTTCCAAGTGTCAGGGCAGTGTCTTATCTTGTGTGTTCATTTAGCAAATTGGATGCCTCAGACAACAAAGCAAACAGCAACTCAGGTCTTCAAAATCCTTGGTCCTCAGTGGCAATGGGTCTACCAGACCAATAATTCCAGTGCTAAATGTTAAATAACTATCCTGTGATTTTGTTTTGTAGAGTGAAGCTGCTTCCCATCAGGGCCACACACAGAACTGCAGTGAGCTCCAAGGGAAGGGTCATCATCCATAGCACAGCCAGGGACAGGCAGAGACTGGGGGGAAGCCCTGAGTGCCACCCAAAACATGTTTGGGATGACAGAGTGCACCAAAGTAGTTCAACCTTGCGCTGCTTCTTGTTTTTAAAAACACTCCAAGTATTTAAAACCTCACTTTCCTAACAGAAAAGAGGTACTTGCTATTTTTAACAGGCAGCAGGACACCAAAATGTTGGGTGATCTCTATCAAGGGGTGTGTGTACTGGGGAAAGCTCCAAAGCTGCAGCTGGGGCTGTCTTCTGTCCCCAGGCTCTGTCTGCACAGTTGTTATTACAGGGGTGTGTGTACAGCCCTTACACTTTTGTCTGCAAAAGCCATGGCAATGCACTTCTGCACTGCTGCATTGTCCAGGGTGAGCCTAGCAGTGACATTTTTTTCAACTGGGTCCCAAATGGCACATTTTGTATATTAGTATTTTAGTGCCAGTCTATAATTAGAAGATAATTTTTTCCAGAGCTAATGAAAAGATGCCCTAGCAACCCCTGGATATGATCCCAAATCCATTAATACAGCTCAAGCAATTCCATTTCATTTTTATGTGGGACAGACCATGAAGTTAGAAGAAAGATGCTGCCAAGTATTTTCAACGAGGAATATGCTGAAACTCGGTAAAAAAGAATGCAAGAATTCATCATGTACCTGTCCCTGTTATATACAACTTGGAGAGAAACTGGGAAAATTAAACGAGCAATACTCCCTGAACCATGATGGTATTTTGATAGATATGTGGCTAAGAAACAGCTCCCATGGAAAAATAAAGAAAAACGTATTTCTATCATCATAATGAAGACTCAACCTGTTGTTATGATTCATTAGTGACAGTTGATAGAGAGAAAGATGGTGTAGTGACACAGTGAGCCTTAGCTGCACTTTCTCCCTGCGTGCCAGCCTGGATGGATTTCCACCAGAGTGTCCTGCTGAGACCATCAGTGACCAAACACATGGCTCCATTCCATATCCAGCATCTCCAAACCCAGATTCCACACCACAAGCAGTATCCCCCAGCACTCCCACACCCAGCTGTCACCACGGTGCCCAGAAGTACACTTGATTTAGCACGTGAGAGCACAGCTAATGACGAGCCACATGAAAGGAGTGCTAGGAGGGATCTTAGAACAGCCCAACCACACTGCACCCTGCTTGGCATGGGTGCAACAGCCATTCTGTGTGTGCCTTTCTGTGGGGATAATGTTCTTCAAAAGCAACTAGAAGCCTATTAAAATGCACCGGAAAAGCAGCAAAGAGCTGCCAGGATGAAAGCAAAAGGGGCTCAAGGTCTGGCACATGCCCGTACATCAGAGATGCTCACCAGCACCTGAGCAAATGCCAGAAGAACAGCACTTCACTGAAACCCCAATTTTCACAGCAAAACAGCAGGAATGGCCCATTTCCCCTGACCAACCTGTGTCTCTGGGATGAGCACACAGTGAGCTCAGCAGAGCAGGGGGCTGGTGGCTGCATCTGATTAATGCCACCCCAGTGTCCCAGCTCCTGGCCAGGTCCCAGCAGTGCCCACGCCTGTTCTCCACAGGCAGAGCCCTAAAAATGGAGTATGAGTGTGGAAACACCACCTACCCCGTGCCAGGAATGCAGGCCCTGGAGCAGTGTCCTCAGCTCCTGCCATGGCACAGTCACCAGCTTTTTGCACTTACAGCAAGGT
>VZTT01013030.1:2648-39704 GCA_013400855.1 Buphagus erythrorhynchus | reverse complement strand
GGTGTCATTCCCTGTGTGCTGGGCACGCTGCAGGCCGCGCTGGGTCACACGCTGCTGGGCCTGGCCTGCCCTTGCTGCTCTGCACGAGGTGCAGCCTTGCTCCTTCTGAGCAGGAGCCTTCAGAAAAACACCGTCTTGAAGCTTTGAAGTCGCCACAGAGGCCAGAACTGGTTCGAAGCTAAGGCAGATCAGTGTTACAATCGCTTAACGTTGTGAGTTCTGATGTTTCCTGGCGGAAATGTTTCATTTTGGACTTGATGTTCATTGAGGTCTTTTCCAACCTGAGCAATTTTATGATTCTGTGATTCTTGAAGCCAACAGTCGCAATCACATCTTTTATACCCATGTTGCAACTTGCCAGCTGTTGTTGTCACCTGGCCTGTTGTAAAGGTGACGTGTAAAAGAAGTTCACAAAGCTAAAAAGCAGTAGCTCCCCATTCCAGAATCCTGATCAAGTGAAGGTTTAAAATTAGGACTTTACATCAAGTGATGTCAGTTGAGCATGATCTCATCACCCAAAGGCACATGCTGAACCAACAGGCAGGGAGGAGGGTGCAGCTCAGAAGTGAATCACATCTCCTGAGGGGCTGGTGTGTTCCTGTGGCTGAGAAGTGAATGTAGAAACAGGGCCTTGGGGAAGATGAGACATTTTACATGTGAACCCAAGCCAAGACTGGAACAGGGACGGGATTCTTGCGATATAAGCTAACCACAATTTTTGAAAAGAAAGAACCAATTAATCACCGTTGTAGCTTATTAGAAGTTCATCAGGTTTGGGCCTGCCTACAGAAGTAAAGAATCTGGCCTCAGCTGTAGCAGTTTTTCCATCCTTGCTGTTTTAGCAGTCATGGCTGCTCCCTGAGCCTGAGTGCTGGCAGCATGGCAGGGCCCAAGCTGCTGAACCATTTCATGCTCTGCAGAAACAAGCAATTGTCTTGTCCTGGTTTAATAACCAAGAGTATTGGTGGTGAGGATTGTGTGGGAATTCTTCCCATGCTCCTGGCTGTTTACACCTCAGGTGTTCCCTGAAGACACTCCATCCGTTCTAGCCCCATTCCCGTGAGTCCCATCAGCCACCACCACCATCACTGCTGACAGCTCTGCAAGCAAAAGAAAGGGCTGCTCGGTTTTGAGCTTTTGTATAGACTCTAAAATTCCCTGTTGGTCCCAGGGAGCCTACACCTGAAACTGAGGTGAAAGGGTGAAGGAGAGTACTAGGTAGAAATGAAGCAAATTTATTTCTTTTTAACATTATAGTGATGGGAACATTGAAATGTGTCAACATAATGCTGTGCATGACTGGTCTGTGAAACTCCTTGCCATAAGAGATCATTGAAATACAGAATTTAACAGGCTTCAAAACAACACAGACATTTATGTCGGTAAGATATATAAGTAAGACTACATTGTTTCAGGATATAAAATACTAAAAGAGGGTTGAAAAGAAAAAAGTGGCATATAAAATGTCATGTTTCAGCTTTTAAGTCAAATTCTAGGGGAAGAGTTATGGGAAGAACTGTTTGCCACAGACAAATCTATAATTTATTTCTTCGAGATTTCCAGTGAGAGCTTCTTCAATTCACCTATTGTAGACTGCAGCTGAAGATTAAAAGACGAACTCTTGGTCTGCTCAGCCTGGCAGATGTGCTGCCTTACTGACATAGGAAGCTTTTGAGTAAAGATCCCTTGGAAGCACCTGTAAAAAACCCCTATGCTTCAAACAGGGAGACCTTCTTCATTTTAATTACTGCTCTGAAGCATTTCATTATCATCATGTGCCTTGCAGAGTCTGCACACCATCTGTACAAGACACCTTTGTGCACTCATTCTTAACAACAGCAGGAGATCCCCTCCTTTTTTTTCCCCATTTTCTATAAACACAAGCCAAAGGAGATAAAAATGAAACTCTGGCTATTTTAAGTTTCATTTCCCAATGCTGCATTTCTCAGTAAACTCTCTGATTTGAGTTTGAAGACTAGGTATTACATATGTGGGCATCCTGATGATTACGGAAGGTCAACATTCAAATTCTGTCTTTATTCAATTAAAGGGATCTAACCCTCAGAACAAAGCACATCCTTGGAGTTCCTTGGAAGCAGGTTTTGAACAGTTTACCTGACTTCCGTTAAACAGTTTTTGGCATAGGTTTTTACAATTTCTGCCTTTGATTATACAGCTGCACTGCACCCTCTGGTGCTCTTTGGGCTTTGATAGTGGTGTCCTTTGGAACAGAGGTTTCTGTTGTTGGTGAGAAAGACTCACTTGGAAAGCCTGGTCAAAGCTCACAATCTTTCTAAACTTTTCCTCAAAGATACTGCCTATGCCTTGCCTTGGTTAGTCTACTCAGAAGTGGTTGGAAGACTTAAAAATTGGTCCATGTTAAAACTGTTGGTTTAGAAATCCAGGCATGAGTCTACTTTTGATGCTCAAGAGACTCTGAGTGTGAGCAACATTGGTACAGGGCTCTCCCAATGCTCATTAGAAGAATGGGGGTGATATCACAATTTTTCAAGGAGAAAAGGCTATCCATGCTGTCAAATACAAGAGGAAGTTCAATGCCTTTGCTGTGACCAGTTTCCACTTCGTTCTGGTTGGTGTGTGTGTCTTCCCAGCAGCCTGATGGTGACACAATTCCCATTCCCAGGGGACTAATTCTTGGGAGCCTGCGTACCCAATGTAGGGCTGCATCTTCCTTTGGCTCACAGGTCAGGAATTTCTCAATGAAATGTGACCAAAAAAGCAGTGTAGGTCTGATTGCTTCTCAATGCACTTTCATGGAGCCTAAGTAATGATACAGGTTTGAGTGCAACAGCTGGACCGTCACACTTGTGCCTAAAGCTAAACCAAGTATTCAAAGACTATCTTCTACATCACTCTCTAATGCTGGCTCTGTAAATAAATGCATCCTAGAAATAGGAGTATATCTGTAATCATCCAGGGTTCTAGTGGTTTCTTTGCTGGTTTCCGTATTTTTTTGTATATTAATATAGTAAAGTTACAAGACATCTGTTAACTGTATCAATGAGACAGTGTTATCCTTCAAAAATACTGATGTGTGTATAACAATTTATTCCTTATTAGGTGCTCATCTAATGTTTCTCTGCCAGTTTAAACTGGCAATCTACTGAAAATTCAAAACTCACAGTTAGGAGTCATTAATCTTTGAAGTTAAAAGTCTGCCTGTATAATTAAGAATTGTCAGTTATCTACCAAAAATATTGTTGGACTAATTAAATACACTGAAGCTTTTTAGTTGCAATCATAATGTTAACAGAAAACTTTCCAAAATGCTGGTTGGACTGCAAAAAAATGTATTGGTAGGTTTTCTGCTATGTGGGGTCCACCTTTAACATAAGTTCTGTGTACAAAGTGTTAGAGTGGTGCAGTGGACGCTCCTGACTCTCCACCCTTAGTAGAGCAGCTTACACTTTTAGCATTGGAGGTTTCTGTCCAGATCCCAGCAGTAATGTGTAGCTGGGTGTCCCAGTGCCCTGCCCAAGGATAAACAGGGCATTCATTGTATTTAGCAGGTTAAATTTCAAAAGAAACAGCCTTCTGCTGCAATCACCCCTTGCCTGGAAAACACCACGTGTACAGCAAGGGACAAGGTGGGAGAGGAATGGTTTTTTTCTAGGTTTGTCATTGCCTGATTCTAAAGAAAAAGTCTAAGCACAAGAAGCTGGTAGTGATCAGACACAGGGACACAGGGGAGAAGGAAGGCAAAACTGGTGCAATGAGTCAAACATTTATGTGCTACAGGGCAAGGTTAGTGCCAAGAGCTCTGTCTGGCTCTTTTTTTAACAATTGGGCATGATCATCCTCCAAAAGATGGAAACAGCTGCTGGCCCTGGCTCCTGACAGCTGTTTGCAGCATCTGCACAGCTGCATCTTGTGGAGGTGCTGTAGAAAACACGAGCAGGTGATAGATTTTGCAAAACTGGCTTGCAAGTCCTCGAGGCTGAACTGGATTGTTGTAAATCTCACCCCCAGATGCGGGTCTTTGTCACTGAAACAAACACTGCCTTACCATGCAGCCAGGTAGGAGCTGCCGTAGGAACTGCCTCTACCCATTTAGGTAACCTTCACACGAGGGTTGGGTGGGTTTTTTCTCACTGAAAACAGAGCTATTGTTGATCCTTACCCCTCTGTTCCAAATCACAGGTAGTGATTAATTACTCAATTGTGAAAGGACTGAAGTACAATCAAGCAACACCTACCTTTCATCAATGGCGCGATGCACGGCAGGTCTATGGCTTGAATTTTGCAAGCAAAGAAGAGGCTACCACGTTCTCCAATGCAATGCTGTTTGCTCTGAATATCATGAACTCACAGGATGGAGGTAAATTAATCTCTGTTAATCTGTGACATTTTAAAATGCTTGTTACCAATCACCTAGTGCAGTTGTGTTTGATATTATGCCATTATAAAACACATTATAATAAAAACCTTAGCCTTTAGATCAGCATTTGCTGTGGTATGAATTGCATGTTTTCAGATTTCATTTCCCTGTCTGCTGATTTTTTATGATGCTTTAACTCACCATAGGAAACAAATAGTTATTTGGGAATGCCTCAGCAGGCAGGTACCCCCACTGATTTATGTGAATCTGTATATGTGTTGTTTTACATATGAGATGGCAGAGTAAAACTTTAAGTAAACAGAAGCTAGAGTAAAATTAGCAAAATCTTACAGGATAGGACTTGAAGCTGGCATTTCCAGTGTGTTGGGCCACCTTCAGCTGTTGGCTCTTGTGGGTCAGCTTTCCAAAAGAGGAGGGTGTGGCAGCTTGGTTATTGAATACTATATTGACTGTAGAAGAGGTTTGTGGTGAAGTTTGCTGTTCTGTGAATTTGTCATTGCAGTAGCTTGAACTGGGCCCAAAATAAAGTCCTAGTTTCTCAGTGGAAACCAGTTTCTGGTTTGTGGTGTCTGGATGAAGCACTGCCCTCACTTACATGCTTATGACCTCTTTGCAGCTCCTGGGCTGGGAACAGAGCAGTCCTTGTGTAATGTCTTTTTTTTTTTCCCCTGTAAAAACACACACCACAGCCTTATTTTCCTTTTGCAAACACAGTGAGTCAAAGTTTACATCACTTGCTGCCATCCAGGTTTCACTGCAGTGTTCACTGGTGATGGACAACAGCTCTTTAGAGAAAGATTGTCTCCTGACAACCTTCCATACACAAATGTGTCTTACTAAAAGGTGTACTTGTAATATAAGAGTTCAGATTTTTTATTTTGCTATTTCTGTTCTATTAAGCTGGCAAATGCAAAACTCATCCAAAATCAAGACATATTTCAAATTCTTAGCTATATTTAGAAGTACTAAGGATTTAATTCTGCTTTCTTAATCTTGAACATTTTCAGCGGTAGTTGTGCCACAGTAGGAGACGTCATGAGGAGATCTGGCCAAGATTCACCAGTCTTAAACTTGTGAAAGTCTGAAGAATACAGAGCTCTTTGGCTGCTCAGATGTGCCCAGCCCTTTTAGACCTCCAAATTTGGATACTTTGACTATGGTCTGGGTGTAGTGGTTGGTTTAATAATATTGGTCTGTGATCAGTCTGCCTTTATTCCAAAAGCCCTTAAATTTGGGTTGAGTTTTTTTCCCATCTCTTTTCCCATCAAAGGGAGTGAGTTTTTTGCAGGATTTTGAGTTTGCTTCAGGGAGGTGCATTGTGGAAACACAAGTCTCAGGATAAGAGTTTATTGCTCATAGGCTGAGATACAAGAAACCGCCTTAAGTTATGTTAGCTACACCTAGCAATGAACAACAGGTATTTTTAAGAAAGTAATTTTGAGCACTTGAAAAGCCTATTAAATTTTTGAAAAGTTTATGCATATACAGTCAGCAATAATTTGCATTTTGCCTTTTGTTGGGTATTTTTTAATTAATTTCCTTAGCACACCAAAAGTGTGCTTTAAATGCTTTACAGGTTTAAAATCCAGTCCATGCCACAGAGCTTGTTATTTAGAGTTTGTAGTTGTCACATTCAAAGACATGAATTGGGTCATAGATAAAAAACTTTCTTTTCTGGACAAAAAAAGAATAGTTTGGTAAACATTCAGTCTTCAGCAACCCTTTTTGTCTCATACATAAAGTGTTAAAAGTTTCAAAGATTGCCAGCTGTCCCCTTCTTTACAGCTGAACTTGTAAAAAACTGAAATTTTGATTAAAGGGAATTTCAGCATTTTTTTTAAAACCTTCTGATTCTATGAAACAAGTTCCAAAAATACTAATTTTTCTTTTTTTTTCTTTTAAATTATGAAATTTATTTGCAGAGATATTTCTCTTTAATATTAGCTATAGATTGATAATGGATCAGAATGAAGCTTTTTATATCATCATAAGTTTTCCCGTTACTGCAGTGATCTCAGCATCCAAATTGACAGCTAAAGTATAATGGATATAAGGCATAAAATGTTTTTTCATATCTGCTCTTCCAGGCTTCTATAGCCCTTAAGCTTTTGTGGGCATGAATTAATGTGAATAGTAATTCACACAAACACACATATCCATATATCTTTTCAGGCACTGCCGCTGCCTGCAAACTCCATCCGTTCTGCTGCCTGCATGCTGCATTAGGGTCTGCTTTTTGCATATGGAAAAATCATTAGGAAAAAAAGTATTTTTTATAGCAATGCATCCATGTATTAAAGTTGTCCATGTGCTTATGCAGATGGATAGCAGCTTTAAGGGGTGCATTTGTATGCCCAGAACAGCTCATACCCTCATAAAAAGCTCAACCAAAACCACAGGGTGAAGCAGAGGCTCCCTCTGCCACATTCTCAGGGCAGCAAACCCTATTTGCTATTCTGCAGCTTGGAATATGCTGTATGCACTCCTTGGCACGTGCTATTTCTAATGTTTAGTTTTTTCCTATATTCCCAACTGAGACATTATTACATTTGAGTACTGCTGATCCTCCCATAGTTGAATAGACTCCATGGCTGCTTCTCCCTTTGTTCTACCACACACTTCCATAAACTAAAATTAATCATGGTAGACTGCAGTGGTAGATGTGAGACTGCATCATATCTTCAGCAGACATGGAGTCAGAGTACTGTTACATTTGGAAAAATAACTTGTCTTGGCACAAAGTGTGGGGTTTTGAATGGTGCATTAAGCTGAATTACTTCGAAAAAATGGTAGTGGTCTATGATTGGGGGAGTTGGAAGTCATTTTTATGTAGTGCTGACTTTCAAATGACTGGATCACTTCAAATGAACACACAGTTGTGAGCTTGTGATGGGAATTACTGTACTGTCCCTGTTCTTCATGAGAGAAACTATAATGCCCAAGAACAACCACAGGCACTGATCTCTCTGTTCTGACTGCATGGACCATGAGTGAAAACGAAACAAGCACTCTGTTAAATGACAAAGGTTAAATGGGCTGACTCAGATCCTACAGCCAGACTGTGTTTACTCGGGTTACATGTCAAGATCAGTGTTGGAGCAGGTGTCTTCCCAGGAGTGTGACATCCCAGAGTTTGCAAAAGCTGGGACAAAAGCCATAGCCTAAACTCTCTGGTTGGTTGTGTTTCTGCAGTGGATGTACTCATACTCTTACCCATGGGGACAGCTGGCCACCTTACAGGTGTCCATGTTCTCATTCTGTGGTGTTCTCAGCCTCTCCCAGTGCACATCCCCAGGGTGGGCTAAAGCAAGCCTTGAAAGAGGTGAACACAGACCTGGCTCATTCTTATGCTTTGTAAGGATGTTAATGGTTAGGCTAGGAGTAATCCAAAATCAGATAAAATGGGACTAAAACAGAAATAATTTTACAAGTATGTACCATCCTTCCTTTAGAGGTTGACAGTTGCCTCACTGAATTACAATTGCTTACCTGGCAGCTTGTTTATGTGCCTAATTACTTTGATTTCCTTATACATCTCTTTAATCTGTTCTCCTTTACAAACAAAAGGAGAGATGTTGGTCCTGAGCCAGCCTGCAAAATGAGAGCAAATGCTAACATTGACTTGCTTATTACCGATCACTTGCTTTACAGTGCTTTAATGGTGTCATTTAGTAAGACCATTAATATGACAAATAGTCTCCTATTTAATTGTTTTTCTTTCATGGGTGTCCACTTTGAGAAGTGAGACCTTTCACTGGCATAAGTTGTTAGGTGCAAAGTAGTGTGTCACCAGCTTACTTTGTCATCTGCAGCCAGGTTTCACTGGTGGCAGAGCATCACCCCTTCCTGCCCCAGGAGACTCTGGAAGAATTTTGCATGGATCCTGCCCACAAGCTGTTTGATGTTTCATGTTTTTCAGGGCTTACATCCTCTTAGATTTATTAAATGTAGTGACTGGTGGCAGTGCAGCATGGTTATTAGAGCAGGACATAATGTAAGAACAATAAAAGCTAAAATGGGGCAAGTTTTTCCCTGCCACAATGTTGTAGGAAAGCCAGTGGTGCCTGTAATGAAGGTGACTTTCTGCAGGGCTTAATGGAGCCTGTACACTCAGTGCTTCTCCCAGTGAGTGGTTACACTTCTGGGAAAGAGAGAAGGAGAATGTTTTCTCTCCTTTCTTGTTCCCTAAATTTCTAAGGACAGGCAAAGGAATTTTTCATCTTTTTCTTTCCTTATTTGCTCGCTTCAGACATTGAGTCCCAGCTGGTTGCTGGCAGCACCTGCATGCTCCCATGTCACATAAGGGGACAGTGGTTCACCTTTGTGGCTTGGCATGACCAGCATCTTGGGTTTCCAAGGCTGGAAGACTTGGTACCTCTTGAAGAAGAATTAAGACTCTGATCTGTGCTGCTGGTAAATGCTTCCTGTGACATAGTGAATATAACATATTGTGAACTTTTCTTTTGATGTCTGTGCCCTGAGGACTCAGATAGTTATTGTTGACTTACAATGTATGAAAATGCTATTTCTAAATGTAAACACCACACGCTGAAAAGCCTTATGCAGAGGGTTCATTGCAGATTTAATCATAGTTAGAGGTCAGCTGCCCTTATCTAAGAAGGGAGAAGTTGGAGGAAAGCTTGAAATAGAAGCAGAGAGGTTTGAAGAAAATTAATAGTGATTTATTTCTTTATTTATTCCTTGTAAGAAAGCCATTTTCTTGTTCTAAGTGTCTTACAGAGCACACGATAGAGACATAGGTCATGGAAGGTGCAGAGTTCAGCCCTGTGCCTTCAGCTTCACAGACCCAGCCTTACCTCTGCAGGGAGGATATTTTGATAGGCAGAAGGATTGCTCCTCACTCCTCTTCCTCTGGTTAGAAGATCTGCTGCCTTTTCCACCCCTGTGGATTATTTAACATGTATTTCTCCTTTCCCATAAGATGGATTTTATTAAGTTCTTGGGAATTAAAGATATTTTTCTATTCTTTCAGTCATTCTGCTCTTACCCTTTTTCAGAAGTGACATGTTTGTATTGCTGGGAGGAAGTTCCTTGAAAAACACTTGGGAGAAATAAAAGAATAAAGCTTTCATTCCTCAAATGGCAGATAAACTGGCAGAATATACCATACACTCTCTGTCCTAGTTAGATGCCCTGTCAGTGAAGGATGTGTGAAGATTATGGTGTACTGGATTTCAGACAGAATTGTTTTTTATATTTTTTCTAATGTTATATTCGGTTCATATTTTCATTAACATTTTACCAACTAGTCCTACATCCCTCAATCTTTCAGTGGCAGTAAAGTGTAACTTCTGGGGAATTCAGTCATCTGAATTCATCTTCTACAAAGCAGTGCCTGTTTTGCTTGATAATATAGCCCCAAGACTTCCCAGCACCACAGAGGACACAGTGTGGGAAGACAAAAGACTTCATCTTCATTACAGCACTGCATAATACATAAAATAGCTCATCAATAATGGAAGGGACCCACCACAGAACACAATGCCCACTTGCAGCCAGCTGGTTCCAAAACTTTACTGGGGTAAAGAGATCCATGCTCCATGCAAGGTGCTTTGCATGCTGCACTGTGGACTCATTTCTCACACTATCAGGTGTGTTGGTGCAGATTATAAAGCCCTAAAATGGTGTATTCTGTGCACATTTTACTTTTCAGAGTGCTTATAACATTTAAAGATGTGTGTAACTTCAGATGGCATAGGCATTGCAGAACCATTAGCATGCATTGTGCTACAGATCTTTGAACCAAGTCATTCCAGACCCTGTTCCTATTTATAATTTAAGCATAGAGATCTTGTAAACAACAAACTTTTGGACTCACTAGTGTAAATATGATCCATGTGGTCAGACACCTAGGGCTAGCCAAAATAGCAGCCTGCAGGCAATGGTTAATTGGGTGCATGTGAAAAATACAAAAAAAAGTGTACTTCTTTCAAAAACAAAAGTTTTCTTAGGGGAATAAACTTTTTCTGACTGATATCTTTCAGAAACACCAGAGACAGGCTTAGAGAAATAAATTTCACAATGTTTCCAGACTCATGCCCACACCAGTTTCAATATCAACTTCAGTTACTCAAATATTCTGCAGATAGGGGGGTTTCTGATCTAAATTGCTGTGCTTTGTAAGTCAATGAAGAGGGAGGGAAAACTCAAATAAGATGATGAGCTTTTTCCTTTCATCTGCTACATTGCTTTATCATTGAAACTGTTCCAGAAAAGTCCACATGGCATACAGAATCTTTTAGTATATTGCTTACTATAGAAATTCCTTCCTTCCTTTGCCAGTTGGACAGGGATGAGCTGTCACCCCGCAAACTAGGTGGGAATTTATTTTCCCAAAGCAACCAGTGAAAGGCACATGCCAGGCAGTGCCCCACTGTGTGTTCAACAGGTCTCTGCCCAACCCTGTGAGGGCAGGAGTCACTTGTCACCCCAGCTGAAAAATATCAGCTCATCCACAGGACCACTCACTGTGTTTAATTCCCAAAACTTCCTTTTCCTATGCTGAGGGAGATGACAGTCCTCCCACAAACCCTCTACCCATCTTTCCAAGATAACCAAACTTCTCCTAGAATAACAGGCACTTGTTTGCAGGCTTCTCCTTCCTGCCAAACTGCTCAGGTGTTGCAGCAGACCTCTCTTTAGGGGTAGAAATGAGCCAAGACACAGACTGTCATTCAACAGCATGAAAAGGATCCTGATTTATTCTTCTGTACAGCTTTACCATCCTGACTCTGCTACAGCAAGCTCCTACTGTAGGGTCCCACTGACTGCTGGACTATGACTGCATGTATTGGTTTGCAGACTCTGAACACAGGCTTTACCTAGCTTGACTATGACTGCAGGCTCTGACTCCATCAGACCCAGACTGGCCTCATAACAGATCTTTTACAGCAGCAACTCTCTCCTTTATTTCATTCTTCTTTACCAGAGCTCCTCCAACTCCTCCAGTCCTCTTCGTCAAGGTCCTCCCTAACCACCCAGCCCACCCCTTTTATCACACTTATCTTTATCAGTCACAGCTGTGAACCCATTAAGGGCAAGGCTATTCCTCTTCTTTGGAAATTAATACAACTGAGACTTATCAGGGGCAAGGTTGTCTGTAATCTCTTCTTCTACACCTACACTCCGGTGCCCTCTTCTCAGGTTAACCTGGGCTTCCTAACTGAATCTATGACATTTCACAGAATCAAAGAATATCTGAGTTGGAAAGGACTCACAAGGATCATCAAGTCCAACTCTGAAGTGAATGGCCCATACAGGGATTAAACCCACAACACTTGCATTATTAGCATTAGGCTCTAACCAACTTCTAGGAACCTGGGTACGCTTTACAATAAGAGAAACATGTTTAAAACCAGAACTGGAAGAAGTTTGCCCAGCCAGGAGAAGCAGTGAGTAAAACTGGTTCATCTTCTGTATTAGCATGGCTCCAGCTATGCAATTCACACGAGGTGAATTGATTCATTTGTGAATAGATAAACTGGGATTACAGACTCCTTTTAGTGCTAGAACTGTAAATATCATTGCTGTTATTCATCTGTCAAGAAGTATCAAATGTTATTTAATTATTCTGCTCTATAGAAGTAGGCATTTTTTCAATTCATGTTTTCAGTCCTCTAGATGGTAGGGATCCACAGCAGGAAGTTTTCCAGGGCACTGAAGTGCTCTCACAGTGTGTTGCAAATAAAAACCCATGACATGTTGCTTGTGTGCATCTCAGCCACTTTTCTGCAGGACTCCATTGTATCCCTGCTCTGAGCAGCAGCAGTGTCAGAGCTGCTGTCCAACGTCTGGAACAACAAAAGGTGCCTCTGTTCTTTGAAGAGCATTATAAACCTTAAGGCTCTTGAGTCTCTTGCTGATGCTTTTTGCTGTGCTGAACTCTTCTGCACTAAATCAAAACCGCTTCAGGAAGGAAACTGTGTGGGAGAAAAACTGTTGAGAGATTCTTAAGAAAGACTTGCACACATTGGCTTGTGCAAGATTCCCTTGCACCATTGCCTTCAAACCCTTGTTTTTCTGAGTGTGGTGCAAACAGGGGAAGTTTCCAGAGCTCAGTGGTAGAAGATTCAATGTGGCTTTTTCACTAGAGTATAGTCAGTGGCAGAAAAACATATTAGCTTAGGAAAAAAATTAATTATCAAAATTTTACAAGTCCAGTAATTTATGTGCAAGCAGTATAGGCCAGATTTTGGCCAGTGTTCATTTAGAGACCATTTATAGAATGGTTTGGGTTGGAAGGGACCTTAAAGATCACCTAGTTCCAATCCCTTGCCATGGGCAGGGACAATTTCCACTAGATCAAGTTCTCAAAGCCCCATCCAGCCTGGCCTTGGTTGCTTCCTTGTATTTAATAGACTTTCTGTATTCTCAGCTAAGAGCCAGACTCTGTAATAGTTTGTCTCTGCATAGTAACTTATCTACTCCCCTAGCTGTGATCTCACTCCTAGCAATTAGTAATTGTGTGACCATGATCTTCCTGTTAATGGGAGTAGGACTATAAGCATCTGTAGCACTGGCTTTTGTACCTGAGCTGGGATGTCTGTGTGGTCAAGAAACAGTAACAGATGCTCTTGGTATAGTCAGTTATGTATTAGGTGTCCCTAAAAGCAAAATTCATCCAGTTTTCCTTCTCTTTTTCATCACTGACTGTAAAGGATTGATGATAAGAGCCCTTCTTTGGCCCCTGACAATTTTACTATGATCATCTTCCAAACTTCATAATTAATGAATTAATGATTTCTAATTATGGTGTAATTAATTAATAACTACAATGATAATTAAACCTCTAGTTTAACAATAATAAATTAGGGACCTGGAAACTAATGTGCATAAGGTGTATTTTTAGTGATGCTCTGTGGATTTCCTTGGGACAGTTAATGAGAATTCCCAGGAATACATGTATGTTGTGCGTATCCATACATGTGTTCACATGAGCAGTGCACATCAGATTATCCCTTCTCTGACTGCCTGAGCTCTGCAAACAGACGGGCTTTTTGCATGATTTTTTTTTTTTAATTTTATACCAGATTTGAATTTAGGAAGATATTTACACATATATAAATTGAAGTCAGGAATAAGTTGCTGGGCTAAGAGGACTTTTCACTGATAAAATTGGTAGTTTTTTATTTTTTTTTTTTAATTTTATACCAGATTTGAATTTAGGAAGATATTTACACATTTATAAATTGAAGCCAGGAATAAGTTGCTGGGGTAAGAGGACTTTTCACCGATAAAATTGGTAGTTTTTTAATTTTTTTTTTTTTTAACTATGCTGTTATTATGTGCCATGGTTCAATGTGCAAACAGCACACTCTAAAAAGGTTCCTGGTCAAAGCACAGTGTTCTGGACCAGGGAACTGTGCAGGGACAGCCAGGGGAGGTAGGGCAGAGCTCTGGAACCCTCTGTGGCAGCTGAGGGGAAGGTCTGCTTCCTTCCAGCCACCGAGTGAATCTCCATATGCTGCTGCCAGCACAGCATGTAGAGCAGCTTCTGCTGCTGGCTGGTAATCCCTGGGGAGCTCACACAAGGTCTATTAATGGCCTTCTTAGGTGACTCTCTGTGGTCATCCAGCATCTTATTTTTCACCCAGTCAGGGACTCGAAAGCTCTAGGTTGTGTTGCCTTCTGCAAGCAGAATCTCAGACCCTTGTGGCAACCACGAGTGATTTCTCCAGTTAATTCTAATGAAGCAATACAGCTGAAAATGGGATTCATTTAACTGTACTTCATTCATTTAAGTGCTAGGCATCGAGTTTACAATAACTGTGCATGTTCCTTTGCTCTCCACGGGGCGAGCAGCGCTCACCTGGAGGTGAGTGGCTGTAGCCCTGTGCTGCTGGCTGGTGGCCCAGCAAGCTGCACAGTCCCTGCCACGCTGCAGGGAGCAAAGTGTGCGACAGAATGGAGCAGCGTGGGGCCGAGCTGCAGTTCAGGAAGGAAGTGATCTCCTAATGGGTGATTGCAGTTCTCCCAGCGTCCAGCCTTTGCCCCTGTACGTGCGCAGCTGCGCAGCTGAGGAGGACACAGCGTGGTTCAGGTCCTCACGGTGCCTTTGAAATTCTGCTCCACCTCTGCTGACAAAAAAGACAAACCCTGCCAAGCCATCACCGTCAATCAGATTTGCATGGATTGCTTTATCTGTTGGTCTTGATTAGTATTCTGGAGATCTCTGTAGA
The DNA here is from genome assembly GCA_013400855.1 of Buphagus erythrorhynchus. Taxonomy (NCBI): domain Eukaryota; kingdom Metazoa; phylum Chordata; class Aves; order Passeriformes; family Sturnidae; genus Buphagus; species Buphagus erythrorhynchus. The sequence continues at coordinate 25,145 of VZTT01013030.1, read as the reverse complement.
AAGCATGAATTTTAATTCCGCTTCCTCCAGTGCTGGTTTCCAGGGACTCCCTCTGGTGGTTCGGAAGCTGTGTGAACATCAGCTGTGCCATACAGCATGCTAGGAGAGGTGAACTGAAGAGTATCTTGGCTTTTTTCATACCTTTAAAAATAAACTTGGGGTCAAAGTCATTGAAGTTTTCACCTCTTTTGACTGCCTAAACTTGCTAAGTGGTGCATCGCTCGTTCTTGTAAAGAAATGATGCTTTTCCTGCAGCATGGCAGGCTGGGGAGCACGACTGCAGGTACCTGTGTGCTGGTCTGATGCTTTGCAGACAGGAGCAGGAGCACGTTCAGAACGTCAGATATTGACAGAAATACATTTGAATATGGATTGTCCTGAAATTTAATGGGTATCCCTTCTAAGGCATTTTCTATTATGAAGTATTTGTGTTTTCTTTTTTTGGCTTACCATTGGCATCCACAATAGAAATGACTCAGCACATTTGAATCTGGGTCCCCAGGTTCCCCTGCATCATTTACAAATACATACATTGCAGTTTCACTCCTCAAGATGCTTTGCCAGCAGATCTTACAGGATCCTTGCTAAATGCAAAAGAAAACAGTTTGAATCAGCAAAACATCAGGGGTAACTGAACTTGGACAAAAAGAAAGAGCCTTTCAGTTGTCCTCTGGAGCCTGCCAAAGCACTAAGTGCTGGTGATGACTAACAAGGGTGGCACATCTAATGCAAAAGCTGGCAAGAGTTACCATGCACAGTGCAGCAGGAGGGGCACCCTCAATCAGGGATGGAGAGGTGGAAGGATGCAGGGAGATTTCCAGAGGCTCTGGACATGCATGGCCCAAGTGTGTGGACAAGTTTCTGGATCTGCAGTGGAGGCAGAAGGCACCAAAAGAAAGCTTGGTCCTGGCAGAGTCAGCAGGAAAACTCCTGACTCAGATAAATGAGTAATTTATCCATAGTTTGTGGAAGGAAGAGGGATTTGAAAAGTGTAACAAAGGTGAGGATCCAAAGGGAACTGTGCCTTATGCTTCCTGCTGATTGTTTTATTTCTCATCTTTCTGATTACTCTAAATATGATATTTCAACTTCAGAGCTAAAGCTTGAAAATAGATATTTGTCTCTTCAGATGAGCTGGCATTTGATTCCTTTTTTTTTTTTAGTCTGTGCTGTAACATTCCTAGGAGCACAGAGTAACTGTGGGTTTTTTTTACTGTTATTGCAATGATTTTCTTACATGAGATGAGATTGCCCTGGATGGCTTTACATTATCTCCTCAGCCTGCGAGTGCACCCCCAAATCACCTCTTCTTGCTTATCAGAGTTTACTGGTCTGTCCAGAAATTGCCCAACAAGGGTCATGCTGTATATACTTCTTGTCTTACATCACATTATATTGCAGTCAGACCTTTCAGCACCACCAGTATTTTTAAATAATGTTTTCCCTGACGCTGCAAATGGTGCAGAACATTGTAGAGGCAGCCAGCCACCAAACTGAGCTGTTGAGCTGGGGGCAGGAGCTTTGGGCAGCAAGCTGTAACACACAGGGAAACTATTTTTGCAGTGGTAGAGTGAGAAACCACTGCAAAAGCTCAGTGTGCAGAGCTGTGTCCTTGGTCATGCTGTAAAGGTCAGCGTGCTGGGTGCCTCAGTGGGGGCTGAGGTGCAGGAGCTGCACCAGGGCTGCTTTGCAGGCAGCTTTTCTCACACATTTCTCTGCCATGGCTCACATTCACTGTGGTGTCTCTGCAGTTTCCAAAGTGAAAATTACAGATCAGGCTTTCACACAGACTGGGCTTTTCTTCTGGAGCACTCTTAAAGTGCCTCAAGCCTGGGGAACTCACTGAGACATCCACACCAAGGGTTTTCAAGGTTCTTGTAATGGAAACCAAAGTGTTTTTCCCCAGAAATGTGTTACATTCGGTTATAATTCTTATTTTACTAAAATCAAAATTGAACTTTCAGCCTTCCTGAGAAGATGAAGTATGTGTCTTTCATTCTGAAATTATATTTTGCTTCACTTTTTGTTTTCAAATACACATCCTATAAGTTATTATATTTGGTTATTGTGAAGGCAATGACAAAGCCCCAGCTTTCTGATTCAAAATAAAGAGAAATTCAAGCTAAACATTCTCTTGTGTTTCCATTTTGAAGCTCAAATTCATGGCATATTACAAAACTGTAAAAAGACAGGTTTTACTTTTAAAGATGAGAGGAAATGTGATATTTTAAAGAAAAATAATATCTTTTAATGAGAATCAAACCTCCATACATTTCTGTGTAAATTCAAATATTGTCTTTAAACTAAATTTTTTAATTAAACCCCAAAATTCTACCAAAAGTTCATTTTTTGTGGCTGCACTAGGAACAGTAAGGCAGCAATGAGTCCTGGTCAGCAGCATCTTGAATTACTGGATTTCACATTATTTTTATTACATTTATTTTTAGTGTCAAAATTCATTTACAGCTAATGTGAGAACATTAGCTATTTAAACAAAACTGCAGAACATATTGTCAGTTTTCACACTACATAAATTAAACTGGTATTTTCCCATATTACATGAGAAATAGATACAGTAGGATATTTGGGGTTTTTATCATATGACATGAATATATCTGTTGTGCTAATCAGCTGATTTTAGGGTTTCATTTTGATTGTTCTGCAACACTGAGAAAGTGATGATGCCTTCTATACATATGTGCCTTAAAATTAGGTGGTTCTATTTCTTCCAATTTAATATTGCTTGGAGACTTTGAAATGTTTTACACTGGGCTTTAATCACCACGTTTCAGTCTTCTCACTGAGCTCAGTGCCTACAGAAGTTACAGTTAAATCTTAGTTTCATTCATTTTTTCAGCTGAAGCATGTTTTCCCCTCATGTGAGTTCCTGTTAATATGAGAGCATTTAAGGATGAACTCTAGTAGTCTCTAGGGTTCCTTCCTCCATGGCCCAAGTTTTTCGGGGTTTGTCCTCTGCAGTGGGTTTATCAACAGGGGTGGTTGGCTGGAGGAAATTTAAATGAATCTTTTTTTCTCCTGTGGATGGTCTTCCAGAGCTTTTACTCAAGTGTTCTGGTCATGTTAAGCAAACCCAAAATTTGACCTGCTGATAGTGTCTGTGCTGGTTTCTTTGTGCACAGCACAAAAAAAAACCCAAAAAGAAGCTTCCCCCCCCCGCAAAAAAAAGCAACAAAAATAAAAACAAAAAACCAACCAACCAAAAACACAAACAAAAACAAACAAACAAACAACAACCCCCCCCAAAAGAAACCAACCAACCAAAGACAAAACCAAACCAACAGTAACAGCCACCAACTCCCCCCCCCAAAACCAGCTGTTTTGGGATGGTGTATTTTCACAGGAGATACAGTTCTGAAAGGAGATGCTTTGGGAACCAATCAGGTGGTGCATTTTTACAGGGCTCCGTGTACAGGGCACGTAGGACATGGGATAAGAATTAAACCCCCAAAATCAGAGGACTGTGGCCAGTCTAATAGCCAGGAATCCTTGGCATGAAACTATAGAAGAGGGCTAACAGCTGCACCTTGTGGGCTTGAAATGCCTTGCAGAGGGAAAGAAGCCCTTTGTCATGACTCTGACTTTCATTAAAGTCTTTCATTAACTGACTTGCAGACGTTATCAGCAGGGCTTTGTCTTGTCAGAATAGATCTTTATTTTGGGGTACTAAAGATGAGGGCACATTTGCAATGATCATTGTGTAGAGAGACTGTTATGCAGAGATTTATGTTCATTTGCATGTCAGATTAAGATTTTATGCCATGCCCTGTGTGAATTAAACACAGATAGCAGTTTTGAGAGTTATGAGATTTTCTGATGGATTTCTATGCTGAATTGCAGTGAAATTTTATATTATCAGATGGAAGTGCCCACTCCAATACATTAATATCCTTTCATATTTGGAATCGATATAAAAATAGATATCACATTGTATGTGCGAATTACTCACCATATTTGCACAGATTTTTATTTCAAAGAAATTAAAGGTCATTCTGACTCCATAGGGAATAAAGTTTACAATTGGTAAGAAAAGCAGAGCTGCCTATCCTTTAATGTTACTGGTCCCCTCAGGGAATGGTGCTTCATCTCCTGTCTCAGGCAGCAGACAGTGTGGATCCAGCTTCCCACACCCCATCACTGCAGTCACGATCAGAGCTGTCTCTCAAAAAAAAAAAAAAAAAAAAAGAAAAGGTAATGAGGGGAAAGATGACACGGAGAGAGAGAAATAAAACACAAGAAAGAGTGATACAGTTGAAAACAATTGCTCACCAGTGAGGTGATGCCCAGCCAGTCCTCCAGCAGTAGCCCCTGGCCAGCCTTCCCCTTAGTTTTGTTGGTGAGCATGACACCACACGGTGTGGAGCAACCCTTGGGTCAGCTGGGGTCAGCTGTCCCTCTTGTGTCCCCTCCCAGCTCCTTGTGCACCCCCAGCCTGCTCACTGGTGGGGTGAGAGGCTTTGTGAGAGCACTGCTCAGCAGCAACTGAAACATTCCTGTATTATCAACATAATTGCCAGCACAAATCTGAAATACACCCCCCTACTAACTGCTATGAAGAAAATTAACTCTATTGCAGCTGGAGCCAGCACACTAGCCTTCTGCAAAGTGATCACCCACACAGGAGTGCAAAAAACTTTGTATATTGTGTTGGTGTATTTCTTCCTAAAAATCTGCAGGACACAAACACAATATACAAACATACACTAACTTTATTCATAAAATCACAGCTTGGGTATGAAGGGATTTTGGGAAATCATCCCCCAGCAGCGATCAGCCCCTCCCAACTCCCCCAGTTTATGTACTGATTAGAACACTCTGTGCTCTGGAATATTCCTTTGGCCAGTTTGGATCAGCTGGCCTTGCCCTGCTCCCTCCCAGCTTCTTGTGCATCTCCTCACTGGCAGAGCATGGAAAACTGTAAGGTCCTTGACTTAGGGTAAGCACTGCTTAGCAACAGCCAAAACATCTGTGTTATCCACCTTATTTTCATACTGAATCTAAAACACAGCTCTGCACCAGCTACTAGGAAGAAAACTATCCCAGCTGAAGCCACAACAGTCTTTTCCAACCTAAATGGTTCTGTGATTCTATAACCTTTCCCTAGCTNCCAGCTACTAGGAAGAAAACTATCCCAGCTGAAGCCACAACAGAGTCTTTTGAACCTCAATGGTTCTGTGATTCTATAACCTTTCCCTAGCTCAGTTTGCACCATTCAGCCTGACCTTGAGCACTTCCCAACCTATTCCAGAATTAACAGAGCACTGAGTGCTAAGTGCCAGGTACAGATGCTGCTTTGTAGGATTGAGACCCTCTCCTGCTCTGTGCTCAGTTCAGCCTCCTCTTCTGCAGGAGGATTTTCTGAGGAAGCATTTTGAGGGAAAAGCTATTTCATGCAATACTTTGGTAAGGAAAGAAAATTTCTGTGGAGGCGTGGATTTTCAGTTGTTGGATATCACATTGAGAAGAATTATTAAAATGTGAAAATAATTTTCAGCCAGAGGGTAATGGGATGTGCTGATGGTATGAAATGGGCTTCATGGTAGTTCAGTGAGAGGTTAGCTCTTGCCAGTAAAACGTGCTAGTTACAAAAGGAGATAAAATGCTCCCATATCCCAAAATGTGAGTTACTGTAGGATTTATGAACGTGGTCAGGGCTGTTTTGGTTCTGACTGATGATAGTAACAGACTGCTGTGACCCCGCTATTTCACAACATCTCTATTTAAAGTGTCAATGTATCACTTTTTCACGATATTGTGAGTCTGTTCCCCCAAATTTCCTTGAGGTGTTATTCATGGCTGCTTTCACAATTTTTCATCTCAGCTAAGATGATCGATTCAAAATAGAACAACTGTCTTCAAGGTATTCCATGGCTCAGTGCTTCCACTGAATTGCACTTGCCTGGTCTCCTACCCTTGCTATGTATATGTGATCCTGGGAGGAGGTGTGCTCTACAAGTATTTGTGAGAGGGATGTAGCATGGGACCCTTCACCAGATATTAAGGAAAAGTAACATTGAGCTGGGAAGCCCGAACATACACAGAAGAAACCTTATCATAATTATTCTCTTCCAGTGTAGCCCAGCATATGTCTGGAATTACATATATATTGAAAAATTCTACAGAATTGTTCATGCCAAGATTGCAAAAGATGATTTATTTTTTAAATGTCTTTAAGGGACAACCTGCAAAAGCAAACAAACTTTGACAAAAACTGTTCAGCGGTGCCTTTGTATTTATATATTAGAATATGGTGATAAAAGCAAACCAGTTATTAAATGCAAAGTAGTGGTTGTCTCTAATAATGTGTTTTAATAGTATGTCATGTTACTACAGAAGGTGTGAATATTTAGTGCCTCTGGGGTCCCTAGGTTTAAAAGGGTTCTATTGCAATTTTTTAGTAGCACATGTTACAATTTCCTCTTTCTTTGTGATGTGAATGTAAATTACTTTGGCCTAATTGGTAAAAAGTAAATACCTGCCCAGCTGGTGCCAGTGGTGAGGGAGTGACACCAGCACCCATCCTGCTGTTCAGACATATTTCCACACTTGGACCTCAGAACTGCTTTGCTAAAATAGGTGAAGAGTTAATAAACTTTCACATCTCACCAGCTAAGTAAGCATTGCTGCAAAGGACATCTGACCTGAGCTGGAAATTAAAAGAGCCTCTGTGTTCTGTTTTTGGTGTGGCTTCTCCTGTGGAGCCCCATGCTCTTTGCCATACCCCTATGCCCTCTCCCTGTCTACCCCTTGCAAAGTGGTATTTAACATTGAAACTGAGAAGTTTTATGTGTCAGATTGGTATTTCAAGCTCTGCTTAGCAGATCTTTGATAGCAGACAGGTGTGATTCACACTGTGGTGTCAGACAGATGGGTGACATGGGCTGTGGGTAAAGCCATCTCCTGCCTCAGGCTCTGACCTGCCTGATCCCAGCATTTGTGGTCTAGGGGAGCTTGGGTACATTGTTCCTGTGTGAGCAGAGACACAGACCAGCCTCAGGAGATGTGAAGTTTTGTGACAGATTTGAGGTGAGATCCCACTCTTTTCCCAGAGTGTTCATCCCACGGGATGTTTCTGGTCACACTGGGATTCACTGGGTTTGTGTTTAGGTGCCAGCTTTTCCCAGCATCTCATTTGAACACTCTATCTGATTGCTTAAGTCAATATCTCTCTTCACGTTTCCGTTAGGAAGCTTTTTATAAAATACCAGTCCAGCTGGCTCAGCTGCATCTTCTGGAGGGGGTGATTTGGGCTGCCATCAGCCAAAATACTCACTGGAAGTAAAACAATCATGTGAATAATGGTGCTTACAAAGCCCTCAGTGCTACCAAGTCCTACCTTAGACAGCTGGTCTGGGTTTTTCAGTGCCACTTTTTCAAAACAAAAATAATGTAGCCCTCCCCTGTGTATATCTTTAAACTATTATTTTTTTAAGATGGTAATGAAAACTATTAATTACACAGCTACATGGTTGCTAAAGCAGATAGCAGTAATTCCACTGGGTGGATTGAAAGAGGGAATCACAGAATGACAGAACCACAGAATGGGTAAGTTTGGAAAGGAACCACAGTGGAATAAAATATTTGTACATCCAGAAGAAGTTAGCTAATATTAATTCTGAGTAGTTGCACTGTAGCTAGAAATAAAATTGCAATTTTTTTCATGTGTGAACCTCAGTTGCTGTTTATTATAGCTCTTACAGGTCTGCTTCTCTTATATGGCCTTTGCAAAATGCACTGACTTTGTGCAGTCACCTCTGATTTACAGGTTTGGTGGAAGCCCAGTCTGTTGAGATGTTTACAAAATGCAATCTATTCCTATTGAAGAGTGAGAGTAGGATGTGAGATGATCATAGCATGCAGGTTTTTCTTCTGAATGACCTGTGTTAAAGCTTCTTGCATGAGAGGCTTTCTCTGCTAACTCAGCTGAGCTGTCTGGTCACCTCCAGCTTTCTCTTGCAGTTGAGCTACATGCAGAGATTCATAGAGCCATTAGAAAATGAATTTCAGCATAAAAGAGGGAAGATCTGCAATTACATCTATATTTTGTTTTATTTTCCAGTTAAGTGTGGGATTTGTGCTTATTTCTCTTTTTTTTTCTCCTGAGAAGATCCAGACACAAAGGATGGCATATTTCAGCAAAGAGGATTCATGGTGGTTTGTTGTGCCATCTCAGAACAAGTGCATATTGCAAGTTTAATGGGATAAGTTGGATTTAATAATTGGTTTATTAGGATATTCTTATATTTTTGTAGCAAGTAGGCAGCAGACTTGGGCTCCAGGTGGGCTCCAACAGCATTTTGTCTCCTGGTGCTTTCATGGGAACTGAGGATCTTTAGTCTATGGTACCATGTAAAGCAAGCATGTATGTGTAGAGTATTGGTTAAGTGTGTGTCAGGTTCTATGGGATGGAGTGAGGAGCTGCTGAGGGGACTAGCAGGAGGATGGGGCTCTTTCCTTGCCTTTTTTGTCTCCTTTGTTTCCTTGTTCTCGTTCCAGTTGGACACAAGTCCAGTCCAGGAGTGAGCAAGTGATGGCTGTGCAGCCATCTGAGAAGGCTCCAGCAGCCCAGTGCTTTGTGCTGCCTCAGGGAGTGGAAAGTGTTCCATGTCCTTCAAAACCTGTCTGCCCTTTTAGAGCCTAGGAGTCCTGGCTCTCTGTCTGCCCCTGGCTGGTCTAGAATGTACATCCAGAAATCTGTCTCTGTTTCAGAAGAGAAACCAAAGTGCCTGCCCTGTGGATTGTTCTGATTTCTCATTCTTAAAATTGATTTTTATTTTTTTATTTGTTAAGGAAAACATAAGCAAAGTGCATCAGCTATTCAGGAGCCAGAAATGTATGCAGCTAGTCCAAATCAAACCTTTTCAGTGAGGAAAGGATAGCCTTTGGTCTCCAGTCTTTCAGTTCAATCATCCTAAAAGCACTGCACGAAACACTAGATGTTTCAGAAAAAAATACACCATTTAAATAGATTTATTATTCTGCCAAGATTTATTTGAATTAAAATTCACACTTGGAGGAGGGTTTGGGGGGGGAAGGAAGTATAATTTCATTTACTAAGTGGTACTGGAAGATTTCTTGTGAACTGTAAAGAGCCTGATGAAAAAAAGTTCCTATTTTCATTTCATCCTTTTTTAGGGCACTAAGAGATGGCAGGTGGAGAAAGTCTGACAGAACACCTTGTGCATTGGCACAGAAGCAGCATAAAGTCTTTCACATATCCAAATTCTGAAAATTAATTCTTTTCAACTGTTACAGTGGGAACACAATATAATGATTCCTCCAGGCCTGCTGTTACAATGCATCAGTTCTGTCTATTCCCTGCAGCCCACGTTCAGCCTGCAGCTGATGGTGCTTGGCCATGACCAGTCCAGCTGTCAAAAGTGATGGCTCAGAGATTTATATTTGAGCATGTGTTCACCTACTTGTCCAGGTAGGATCCCAAGTGGTATTGCAGTACTGCAGTGCAGAACAACAAAGTGTTGGTATCAGGAGGCTGGAGAGGACTCACTGTCTGAGTCCTCACTGCCAATTTCTGTCCCAAATTTCCTAAATCCCCAAGGCAGGAAGGAGACAAGCCTTGTCTCCAGCAGGTGTGTACAGCACACTCCTGCCATGAGCTGTGCCATTCAGACCACGCTTGCACTATCACAGGTAAGAAATAGTTTATGAAAGTGTTTTATTGAAAGTGAAATTGTAGCCTCAGAAGTTGTGGTTGTTGCTGAGGAGAGTGTGATCTCTGACAGGGAGAGACCTTTATCATCAAGGGAACTTCTGATTCTGCCTTTCCTTGTCGTTCGATATTTCTTGTCATTCCCATCTCTAGTCAAACACACCCTTGTTTATTCTTCAGGATGTCAAGCTTCAGCATGACAGCTCTGTGCAGCATGTTTAGCCACCAGGAAGGAAGGCCTCCAGGAAGGAAGCCCTTGAGAGAGAGCTGAGTGCAGCCACAGTTCCCATCTGCAGCACCCAGGCACTTTCCCCAGCACAGCCCCTCACCCATCTTGTTGTCTCCCTCTATTAATGGCTCTGGCAGCTGCGAGCCATGACTCATTCACCATTCTGCTCCTTACTTTCCCTCTGGCCATAGACTAGAGAACAACATCTTTTTCTTGCCTTTTCATCCTTTCAGAGCATGTCCAGATGTATTGACTCTTTCTTCTTTTGTTGTCCCCGAGTCAGAGTCTTTCTCACGCACCTTCTCTGAGCTATTGCAGAACTGCTTGAGGTGTTCAGGGCTGAGCTGCACTCCAGCAATGCCAGCAACACATCCAGGCAGGCTCCCAGACAACACAAATCAGTGGAGCATCAGCACCTGCTAGTGGAGGTGGTGGATGCCTGCTCCCTTGGCTGTCACCATTCTTGGCCCTAGAGCCTGTGTCCCTTCCATGAGCAGGCACGTGCTTACCTCATCCTCAGTTCACCTCCAAACAGGCAGCAGTGTTACCCACAGTCAGCTGGGAGGACATGCAAGGGGAGTGGTGCAGGGCAAGAAGGTCCCTTTGCCATTTCAGCCTGGCAGCTCCTCCCCAGCTTCTGCCCTTTTGCTAATATTCCTAGTTTTCCCTATCCTTTTCTATTTGGGGAATTAGAAAGGAGTATAACACAACAACAGCTTTGTTGCCTTAAGCATCACTGTTTTAGACACAAGCTCAAGGCATGGCACCCCATGAGATGCTATGAAGAAACTCAGCCCCATGCCAGCCAGACCTGATACACACTGTGTGGGTAGGGATGCTCCTAGCTGGTCACACCTGGCCTTCAGACAAGGCAGGGCTTGGCCAGGGCTGGGCACTCTGGGCATCCAGACAGGCACAAAGCACCAGCAGCTGATCTTCCCATGCCAGGTGGCTGATACAGTGAGCAGTGCTGGGTCCTGGAGATAGCAGGGCAGTACACAGGTTCACAGGAGCTGCTGTGCATCACCATGGAACAGAATGCCATGCAAAGAGGTGGCAGGGGTAGAAGGAGCAGCTCTGTGTTGTATTCAGTCACATCCCTTAGAGGAAGGAGGTTTGCTCTGTGCTACTCCCCATACACACACACATTTTAACAGGCTAAACAGGGGTGTGGAGCCACCAGCTGCTCCCAGTGTAAAGCCCTCACTGTGGAGGGTGGTCACTCCTCACAGGGTGTGAGCTGACCCCTGTGGAATGACGTGAATAATGTCTCAACCAGAGTGGACAAGAGGTTTGTTCTTTGTACCTGATCCTGTGTTTTCAATTGGGAGTTTAAACTGGAAGAGAGTTTCAGGATTTGTCTGATGTATGACTGTATGTAAATTGCTATGGTAACCACCACATTTCACGTGCTGGGGGCATTTTCCTAGATTCTGCAAGAAGCTGTAGCTGTGTTTATTTATGCAGCTCAAAATCAAGTTCCATTAAGCCACTGGCTGTTTTGGTTTTTCAATCTCTCTTTTCCTTTTCTTACCACCATCCATTTCAGCTCTGCATTTTTCTTTTCCTTTTCAAACGCATGTATTGTTTTGAAACACAGGCCCTTATTTGTACCAACCTCCCCTTTTAATTACAAAAGAAATCACAACTTAGAACAACTCTTTCTTGACACAGAATGGGTAGAGTAGCACTGGAGGAGTTGTCATCATTTAGCTCACTTAAACTCACTTGGAAATTTTGAAGTCTGCAGTGTTCAAGGCCAAAGTTCCTGAGTTCTCACGGTCTCATGAAATTATTTATTATTAAATGAACATAAATCTTTTGGCTTGGTAGTTTTGCTGTAGTGTGTAGAATAGCACTGTGTCTTTTAGAGGCTTGGTGGCTTGGGGAATTTTAATACTAAGTCAGCATCCTTCTTCTGCTTTTTGGTTCCTTGTTTCATACAAGGACATCTGTTACAGCAGAGCTCAAATTCAGGCAAGCATTTAGGAGATTATTAAGTATACTTAGGTATTAAATGTGAATTATCTTAGAAATAACTACCTTAATTAAAACCTAGAAGCTGCTTAGTGGACCCCAGGCTATTAATAGAGAAGTCATTTTACAGTAAAAACCATGGTCAGATAAGTTTCTTTATTTGCTCTCTATATGCTATGGACACTAGTAATAGCTGCTTCCTTAATTTCCCCAGTGTCTTCAGGCAGAGTTATTTAGGGGTCTCTGGAGAACATCTAGTCCAAGCACCTATTTAAAGCAAGGCTAAATTCAAAATTTGATCAGGTTGCTCGGTGCCTTGATCCAGTGAGTTTTGGGAATCACCAAGGATGGAGACTCCCCCACGTGACCAGACCCTTGTTCCAGGGCTGTGCCTTTCCCTTCATGAACCAGTTGGATGTTGGTGCCACAGTGAGATTGATCCTCAGCCTTCCTTTCTCTGAGCCAAACAAGATGACAAACCCAGGCCCTTCCTCAAGTGCCATTTGCCACCTCCAGTCATCTTCATCATCCTCCAGTGGATCACAGAATCATAGAATCATAAAACCATAAAATGGTTTGGGTTGAAGCAGAGTTTAAAACCACCTAGTTCTAGCCCTCCTGTCATGGGCAGGGACACCTCCCACTAGACCAGGTGGCTTGGAGCCCCATCCAGCCTGGCCTTGGACACTTCCAGGGATGGGGCATCCACAACTTCTCTGGGCAACCTGTGCCAGTTGTTACCACCCTCACAGTAAAGAATGTTCTCCTAATATCTAATCTAAACCTACCCTCCTTCATCTTAAAGCCCTTCCTCTTGTCCTATCACTACATGCCCCTTTAAAAAGTCCCTCTTTCTTGTAGGCTATAAAGTCTCCCCAGAGCCTTTTCTTCTCCAGGCTGAACAACCCCAATTCTCTCAGACTGTCTTTCTTGGACAGGTGCTCCAGCCCTCTGATCATCTTTGGGGCTTCCTCTGTTCTTGCTCCACCAGGTCCATGTTTCCCATGTGCTGAGGGCTCCAGGGCAGTACTCCAGGTGGAATCTCACAGGGGCAGAGTAGAGGGGAAGAATCCCCTCCCTTGATCATGGCTCTGTGTCAATAATTTTCTTGTATGGCCCTACTGAGTTGGGTAGGCATGCCCTAAGGAGATGAAACAAATGACATTATTGCTCCATGAACAATAATTTTTCTTTTGATTTAGGCTGTGTACTCTACCTCCAAATCACTGCTGTGCTTTCTGACAGTATGGAGTGTGAAGAGTAAAAAGTCTGGTGTCTTAATCTAAGAAGAGTTGTGACACTGTGTATTTCCCAAAGAATCTGGGAAGCAAAGAGCATTCCATTTCCCCTGCTCACTGTCAAAGTGTTGATGATTATGTGCTGAAAGTACTGAATTTCACAGCATAGTGTGGTCCATGGATTACATGCAGACTGCAAACATATTTTGATGACAACAATCCTAGATTTTGTCTAGTTTCACCTTAAGTCAGTAGGATGATTTCCATTGACTTCTCTTGAGGTTTTTTTGTGATGAGTGTCTGCTATTATTGTATTGAGTTGATGGTTATTTTTTATGTAGTAATGGAGCTTTAGCTAAGAAATGTCAGATTTGTTTATTTCTTTCCATCAGTGACATTTTATGTTCATTAATGATACATCTAAACTAGAGAAATAGAAAGGAGAGTGAATTGTATTGCTAAAAAAAGTTGGTTTAGCTACCAGGAATATGCCAACATGTCTGCAAAACTCCACTTAAATTGAGTAAGTAATTGAGCTTATCTCCTCATACACAGGATACTATTATTAGCAAAGCATTTAATTAGCTGTCTACTGCATTACAGTTCAAAGCCAAACACCTCCTCTGGCATTTCCCAAGAAGTCTGTCTGTAGTTCTCAGAGCAACACTTTTGAGATTGCATGTGGCTAAGTAAGATTTTACTGCAGGAAGCTTTATCATAAACTTACTTGTATTATTATTGCCAGCCTAAAAAAGCACATTTTTTGAAAGTTCCTAAGGCAAATTTTTGCTGATTTGGCTTCATCTATGAAAGAAAGGGTCTGTAAAATGGCCCAAGAAGGTGCAAATGTAATATAAACCTTCAGGATACTTTAAATTGTCCAATACCAATTATTCTGCCCCTGCTCTGGCACAGCTTATGAATGAATGAGGGGCTTAAGAAAAGGCTCTTGAGGAGCATCCTCCAGGTATTGGAAAAATTCCAGATAGAATTAAGCTGAATGGCAAGGAGGACGTGTGGTGGAACCTTACAGGAAGTGCTGACTTCAACACACATCAGGAATGGGCTCTTGGCTCTTTGTACTGGCAGGAGAGGCAGCGAGCTGGCATCTCCTGTGCAGAGCTCAGCACTCTGCAGAATTGGGTCCACCTGCCTCTTGAAGCCTATCATCCCAAATCAGGCAACCACATGGCTATTAAGCAAGATGTGTTAACCACTCCCTTCTTCCATGAGGTAAAAGCGAGGATTGTGATAGAGACAGGAATTCTGCTCTGGTGGCAAAAGCACTCAGCCAGTCCTAGTGGGAAGACTCCTGGTTTTTGTTTTCACTGAGCCATCCTTGGTGTATTTTGTGTGTCTGTCTCACAGATCAAGGCTCAGGATTGGAGTTAGCAAGGCTCCTCTTCCTCCCTGTCTGGCTGATGGGAGATTTTGGGTAATGGAGTAGGGCTGGAGGGTGTCCCTGCCTCACTAAGGGACTCCCATCATTAGGAGATCAAGACTTACTTGCCTAGATTATGATCTGTCCAGGACAGGGAGTAACTCCATTCATGCATTTTTCAGCACCTGGCAAACAGCATCAAAAAATAAAATCAAGGCATTATTGACAGTATCCCACAAGTAAAATTAATACAGATAAAAATGTTTAATTTCATAGTCTTTTCTCATAAATTAACCAAAATAATTGGCTTAATATTAATTACCTCTATATACCCACATATATCCGTATATATTAGTAAACTGCTGTTATTTAATAGCATGATAACACTAGTAAGAGAAAATATGAAAACTGAAATTCATTGGGGAAACATTTTGCACTGCAATTAGATCTGATGCTGCTCAGTGTGGGGGTTTCAATTTGTTTAATTCACACTGATGTGCAGACAAGGCTGCAGAACAAGAAAAATACAAGCATATATTTAATATTAGCTACTTTGCTTGTTCATGCATACTTTAGTTAAAGCCTTGGTGCCATATAATTTCAGATTCTTTCCGTGTGTCCCTAATCAAATATTCATGGTTGTATTCACACTTACAGAAAGGATTCTGAAGCCTACCTTGAAGTAAACAGAGGGAATAAGGCATATGTTCAGTCCAAACTTTGTTCTTGCTCATGCACATACGAGCTCTAGCAACAGCTACAGCCAGTTACATGTGTGAAAATCAGACAGATGCTTCTTAGGCACAACATGAGTAGTGTGAACTTGTTGGACTTTCTAGGACTGAGACACAGAACACTACGAACATGTGCAGTCCTCATTCCCCATTTTAGCTAGGGAATGGGAAAATGTATTTAGCCAAGAGGACAGATCCACACAGAAAACATCATCTTCTAGATCCAATTTAGCAAGGAATTATGTCCACTGAGTTCAATGGAGTAACATTTGGGTTTCAGGTGAGGGGCTGCTCTTCAATAACAGCTTTCACTCTTCATTTCTAATTGGGGCAGAAGTGCAAAAGCAACTATCTTAGAATATACTACAAGCATTTAATTCTGCTTATTTCATTATTAAGGAGTATTAAATATCACTAATATTAACTTTTACATTAGTAAAACTATTTTTTTTTAACATGTGATTAGGATTTTGTCAGTGGAATAGAAAAATATAATTTGGTGTACATCAAAATAACTTCAAAAAGTATGAGTGTTTGAGCATAAGTAATTTCTAAAAAAATCTTTATAACACCTGTCAAAGTTATTTAGCTGCCTAACTTTGCCTGTGTTGAGCACTTAAGTCTTACTCATACAATCATTTTCATGTCTGGTACTATGTTCTTATATAGGTTGCTACTGTAAAAAGAAGTAAATTTGGTGGTGCTGTGTATTATTTATGTGGCACCCTAAGTAGAAAGAAAGAAAACTGACAAAATCCAACCTTACCTTCATTTTAATTCCTTGGGAATAATGTTTCATTATTTTCCCCCTCTTTGAAGTACCAGGTCTCTGAAATCTCTTTTTAGTGATACAGATGAAAAACAAATGCATAGAGGAAAGAGTCAGCGTGCAGAATTCGAAGAACACAAGACATTTTGGGGCCGTGCAGGGGGAAGGGAGCAGCATCTCACTGTGGGAGGCTGTGTGTGCTGGGTGCTGGGCTCCTGCTGCTGGCTCTGCTTCAGCAGCCAGGCAGGAGCTCTCTCATCCTCAGTGAACCAGCTGTTATGGCAGATGATCGTGCTGAATTTCAGGTCATTTGATAACTAGGGCAGGCAGTGTGTTTTGCAGTTCAGCTTGGGTGACACGTAGATTAAGGACTTCATCAGCACGGTGCAGAATTGCTCACATTTCTCAGGTGCCCATGTGGGCTTGTTCTGGGGGTGGAGGGGGGGTGTTCAGCCAGGTCCCATCCTTGGCAGCTGGACAGCAAGCCCTGTCTCCTGTTTGTCACTCCTGCATGCAGGAGATGTGCAGGACATTGCTAGTTTTTCAGCTTTATGGTGAATGATGTTCTGAGTGGTTCTTATTTAGGCTATCACTTAAATCTGCTGGCAGGCTCTGCTTGGTCGTCAATGTGAATTGTGGTGCCACCTTCCAGACTTGCAAAGAAATGCTTATACCTATGTTAGGGAACAGCAAGGAAAGTTTCCCAAATCCTTTGGTGGCTTGGCAATACCTGAGAGCAAACTTATGGGGAGGGGGAAGCCCTTACAGAGCCATAGAGAGGAGCAGTCCAACCGTGCTCCTTCGCCAAGCTGCTCAAAAGAAAAGTGGCAAGGCTTGCTCAGGGCCAGGGGAAGGATTAATGTAACTTTCTGGGGAAAGCAGCTGGAAATATCACAGTTATTTTCTCAGCTTGGCAAGGTTTTAAGCTTTAATGTATTCCCAGAAGAGTCGAGCAGATCTTTGGTGTAAAGAAGCATATAAGCAGTAATGTTGGATTCCTAGAATTTTAGAGTCAGAAGAGATCATTAAAGCCATCCACTGTGACATCTGTGTTCAAAGCTTTGGAATTGTGAACACAAATTCTTTACCAAGTGAAGGTAGACTTTAGAAAGCCACTGTCTTGATGTAATAACTTCATGTTACAGAGAGTCTACCACTTCCCCAAGTAAGTTTGCCCAACTGGCTCATTACCAACACTGGTAAATAAAATACTGTGTTTGAAAGGATACCCCTGGCTCTGAAAGCATCAAGCTGCCTTGCTGATGCTGATACCCAAACCACAGTGTCCAGTCATCTCATCACTGGGTGGAATGTGGCCAGCCTGCACTCCACGTGGGAGACAGGCACTGAGCAGAGCTAAAGAGGATGCTGGGGAGCTGAAACACCACTGGTATAAGAAATGTGGGAATAAAGGCAGGACTGCTGTAGATTTTAAGAAACAACCTTGAAGATATTTTTTGGTCTGAAAAAAGGCTGATTTTAATGTAACTTAGAAGGTTGCATCTGCCCTCTCTCCCCCAAAGCTTCACATAACATTCTGAAAAGCATCTACAATTTGAAATGGTAAAAAATTAAAGGAGAAGAAAGATCAGGGATTTAGGTATTTAGGCAGAGAGCAGGCTGCTAAAGGTGCCTGTCATATTAGAGGTGGCAGCTTAGACTTGTTTTCTGTCTTTCAAAGTGAATACACCCTCTAAGGCCAACCAGCTATTTTTAACTCTCATTCTGGGAAGTTCTTTTTCTCTATGTTGGGAGGAAAAATACGTGCTCTGTGTCACAGTTGTCTCACAACCCCTTACCTCTCCAGCCTCCTTTCAATAGTGAGACAGCTAACAGGACAGAAAGCTGGTCACCCAAGCTCAGGGGTGAATAAACCTCCACTCCTCATTCTGGGGGATGAACAGGGGGGAGGAAGGCTGTTTGATTTATCTGGAGAGGTCCCGTTATGGAAGGTCAGGCAGAGCCTAACAGGTATCTGCTACTCACTGCAAGGCTTTTTCTGGCACACCCAACGTGAGTCACGG
The DNA here is from genome assembly GCA_013400855.1 of Buphagus erythrorhynchus. Lineage (NCBI taxonomy): Eukaryota > Metazoa > Chordata > Aves > Passeriformes > Sturnidae > Buphagus > Buphagus erythrorhynchus. The sequence continues at coordinate 7,105 of VZTT01013030.1, read as the reverse complement.
TGTTGAGCAGAGTGCTGAGCCAAGGTACAGCGTGGTACTGGGTTTACCAAACCCTCCCTGAATCCATGGGTAATTTGGTAGAGTTTATGGCTTAGTCTCTTAGGATTGGACTCATCCCAGCTGTATTTATAGAACTGAGTCTCACCAGGCTTCTGTAATTAGTGGAGAGACACAGCCACGGAGGATTCATCCCTCTCTTAGATTGGCACTGATAACTGAGGAGAGTGGTGTTGCAACTACAAGTTTGCAAAGCTGAAGTACTTTGAATTGTGCTTGTTAGCCTCTTTACAGGAGTCTGAGGCTTTTTCTTGGGCCTCAGGCTTTCTGCATCATAGGAGAAGTTCATCATGGTTTCCCAAGAAGTGCCTGTTCATACTCTCAGGGAACAGAATGCATTTTCAAGTGAATCATAATCAATTTGAAAGTTTAAATTAATTAAAGTCGAGCCCTCTGAGAAGTATCAAATGCATGCCTGCACTTCCTTTATACCAAATGATGCTGATAGCAGTGTAGCAGATTTCAAATTTCCCCATCAGTTAAATTGATTGAAATTTTTTCATAGAAGGCAATTTAGAAAGCAATATACTGTAATATAGGTACGTGACTATTTAATTATTACCATACTACAGGCTACTGGCAAACAGCAGCTTAAATAACTTGTAAGTGAGGTGACTGTCATGAGAAATGGCTGACTTACCAGCCTTCACCTTTCTTTCATTCTGCTTTTAGCAGTGCCCTGCAAAGAAAAGATATGCAAAGTGCAGGCATATCTTTTAAATATTGTTTAATTTAGTACCACAAACACTGACATGATTTAATCAGAGCATATTACTAGAGAATGGCATCAGTACAAGATGCTACAGTGCAGATAATTTTCTGGTAACTGTAATTTTTTACTTGAGTTGTCAGGGTTTTTCTGGGCTTAGTCTGTGAAACTTGCATTTGCCTGGAATGCTTCTTGCTCTCTGTTTCTTAGCAGAAACTTCCAGTCTTGCATTCCATTTCAAATGGGTAACTGGAAATATTTGTTAGGGGCTAGTTCTGAAATAGATGCTGTGCCAGGTGAGTCTTCTCAATCCCATGGGTGAGTCTTGACTCAGAACCTGTATCTGGGCTGTCCATGCAAGAACTGAAGGTAACATGCTGCATTCCTCAGTTGGTCTTGCTCAGTTGTGCCTGTACTGCAGGTACAGAAATTCAGGAGAGGATCCATCCACTTAAGTGTCCTGGCTTGGCATGGACTCAGCCAAGCCTCTGTGCAGGGAGCAGCTCCAGAGAGACAAAATGTGGAGATGAGCAGGCTGATTTCTTCCAGGTCTTAAATCTGCTTCATACAGTCCTACCCCAGCCTAATTGCTAAGGTATGTACGTGGCTGCATTGTCTGTGGAATAGCAGCCATCCTGCAAGCACGGGTGCTACTGGGAAGCACTTCAGCTCTCCTTGGCACAGCACCCAGGATGGCAGAAATGGAGGTTGAGAGCAGAGAAGGGCAAAATAAAAAGTTAAGGCTGGTTCAGCATAAACAGCTTCTACAGGTATAACAAAACATCTGACACTGACCCTTAATAACAGAAATGAGTTTCCATCTTGAGAACTACAAAGATATGGTCAATGGCATGAGAATAGCTTTTTTAGTATATTTTGTCTGGCTGAGGAGCTTAAAAGTTCATTGTTCTCCTTCTTGAGTGTTTTCCAGACTTCTCTAAAGTACAAACCTTCTCAGAGTGCCAGTTGATAAAGACACTACTAAAATGAAACCAAGCACTTGATTCATTTCATAGTGTTATTTCAGTTTTGGCACAGCCTCTGGGTTCTTAGCTGTCTAATGTGCTGTTAAGTGCTTTCTCAAGCATGGATAATAGATATTAGGAATAGAAAAGGAAAGCAACCTTTTCAATTAAGGACAAAATGTACAGAAAGTAAAATGACATGAGTTGTATTAGCTGCATACTGGCTCTTATTTGCACAGTCTCCAGATACAATCAGTAGGTGCTCAACCAGATAATTACAGCCTTCCTGCAAAAGGCTTCATGTAGGAGAGTCACCTGCCTGCCTGCTACCACTTGCAGGATCAGAGCTGTCCTTCATTTTCACTGCTGCAGATTGTGGAATTAGTGTTTTCCAACTTCTGTTTAAAAAGAAGCATTTTTCTAGCACATCTCCTTCCAGCGGGCTGCTGCACCAGGTAAGTGCTGGGCATCAAGAGGTCAGCCTTTTTGTCAGTAATGATTTATATTTGTCAAAATGTAATTTTCACAATTGATTTCCTGTTGTAAGGATTGCAGGAGCAGTTAGTTGGGGGTGTGCTTGTGTTCCAGCCAGCTAGTATTGCTTCATGCTCAAAATGAGGTCAAGGGTTTTTTATATACAGGAGTAAGAGGTGGTCAATTGAATTGTTACTTAAAATCTCTTTAGGTGCACAGCATCTCCAAGTGCTCCACATTCAGGAATCATCTGTGCTGCCACAGGCAAACTGGGCTGTAATGTTTCTGAGGGTCAAGTAAAGCTAATAAGAAATTATGATTTCTGGGGGGCAGGGTTATGTACTGCACGATAGAGTTCCTTTTAAATGACTTTCGTGTAGCTGGTGGCACATGTACCACAGCTTAAGAATCCCAGTGCAGGCATTACAAAAGTATTTTCACAATCTGGCCACACCAGATTTTTTCCCCCTCAAACTTGGACCAACACTGATAGTGTCCAGCAAGTCATAACTTTGTTTATCCAAAGTGGAAGCAGAGGTGGTGGCTCATGTCATACTCTCTGGGGCAACTGCCTTCTCAGGGTCTTTAATCATTTTTCCTGTGGGCCATGCTGCTATTTCCACTTTGAAAGGGCCACTCTTGCTGGTGGGATTGTGGATACTAATCTTTATTTCAGAATCAGAAGTGATGGTGAAGTCTGAGAGAACCTGTTCCCAGCCCATGTGAGCTCTCCTGCTCTGCCATTTATTCAATCACATGGTGGCCCTGGCTGTGCTGCCCCACCTTGTGTTTGAATGAGCTATTTAAAAATGCTGTGTCAAATTTAGGGAGGAGGGTGGAGTTGGGGTGGAGGCAGGAGTTATCACACACTCCCTGGTTTTTTGGCTCCATGGCAGACTGTTGGCAGGGAGTTTGCTGTGCAGGTGGTATGTCTGCAGAAGGATCTGTAGGAATTTGTTAATCTCTATTAGATCAGTTTGAGAGTCTCTGAGGTGCTGTTTGGCCTTGCAGGATGTTTTTTAGCTTTTTATTAGTCATGACCATATTTAACCCTGTAGAAACCACAACCTCACTGTGATAAGACTTAAGAGATAAGTGTGTAAGGAAATAATAAAAAAAATATAGGGTAACATAGTCTCGGCCAAATAAGTCCCTGAAAGAGTTAGGTGCATTCTTAGGACAGAATTAAGTTGTACATCTCTGGTTTACAGATTCTGTCATTAGTTTGATACACTGTTTTAAATTGCCTACATTTGTGTAGTAGTGTTTTCTTTTGAAAGAGCAGGTAGTTCCAATGGTATTACAGGATAAGTGATTATTTTGGAGAGCTTAGCTGATATTTTACATCAGCCAGATGCTTCCCTTCAGTGTGAGATACAGTAAATAGCACAGGAGAACAAAAAGGATTTGAAGTGCCCTCAAAACTGAGACTGCAATGGTTTGATGATACCGTGTTCTCTAGGAAAACTGGAGTCCTGAATATAAAACATGGCCAACAATTTTACAATTGTAATGCCATTTTTGTTCATTTAAATATATTCCTGAATCTTCTTAAATCCTCAGAATGTAATTGCATAAAACCATTGGTCTTTATGGCTGTGAGACCCTGAATTTACACTCAGTTTTGAATTTAATACTCCTGTTCCTGGTATGCCTCTAATGGCTTTGTAAGCCAGCAAGCAGGAAACAATGAGCATATACAGGTAGAGCATATACAGAGTTTTTGCTGTCTCAGATATTGATTGGTTAATGCTTGTTTTGCTCCATCTGATAGTGGGGAGCACCTGAGAGGTATTGATATTGTAGACTTAAAATGGGACATAAATAATTCATAGCAGCAAGCATTAGAAAACATATGATAAGCAGCTTTGCTATCAGAATATCTACATATCAGTCATTCTGAGAATGTTGTGAGAGGCAGGTACAGAGAGCGAGCAACTACTCAGTTATGATGAGTTAAGTATTGCCTGAGAAGGATAGGAGTGGATCTGATACATTGTTAATTTATGAACCTGTTCCACCTGGGTTTCACCTGGTGTAACCATAGGTAACTTATAGTTTTAAAACTTAAAATTTTTATTCAGCATATTCTAAAAATTCTAAAAAAATATATTAGATAAAAGACTTAGCTGCTGAGCTCAGTGGGTCAAAACACTGATTGATCTACATCAGACTAGTGTCACTGAAGCTATGGAGATGCATTCCCTAAACCAGCTATGAATTTGCTTGAGGAGTAGAGCATTAGGCGGTGT
>VZTT01013028.1:4015-18723 GCA_013400855.1 Buphagus erythrorhynchus | reverse complement strand
TCAGTACCGGATCAGTACCGGGTCAGTACCGGGGCTGTACCGGCGCTGCCCGGCCCGGCCCCAGGCGGTGCCAGCGGCTGCAGCGGCCCCAGCGCAGGGCACGGCTGAGCCCCTGAGCCCCGGGGAAAGCCTGGGCAAGGGAGGGCAAAACGCTGCCCGGCAGGCAGGGCTGAGCCAGGGGAACCGAGCGAGAAACAGCCCTGCGAGCCCCGAGGGGACAGCGGGAGCAGGGACGGGCCAGGAGAGACCCGGCAGGGATGGCCCTGCGGCCAGACACAGACCCCGGCCGGACACGGCTGTGCCTGCGGACACCGGGAAGGACTCACGGTGGAACAGGGATAATGTGAGGAGAGAGGATGCAGAGAGGAGCTGCTATGGTCTGACCACAGATCCCTGTTCCCCATTTGCTTGTGCCCCTAAGGGAGAAGAGAAAGAGCAGTCAGGACTGAAGGTGAACTTGGGAAAAAGTCCTGTGTGAGGGGAAGTTGTTTCTAATTTTTTGCATTTTTTTTTTTTCCTCAACATCCAACTCTGCTTTAATTGCCAAGAAGTTGAATTCAATTCCCTTATGTTAAATGTGTTATAGTGACTAGTCAGTGCCCTCTCTGTTTTTTCCCCAACCTGTGAACTTTGCTTCATCTCATTTTCTTCCCCTGTGATCTTAAGAAAGAAGACTGAGAGAACAGCTGGGTTGGTGTTTAGGAGCCAGTCAAGACTGACCCACCACGAAGCTGATCCACCACAACATGCTTGCTCTGTCATTGCATCTTTAACTTTTGCCGTACTCTGAATACAAAACCTCTTAGCCTCTGACAGTCTTTATATGAAAACTTTGTAAAATGGCCATATAATTGGTGTCTGTTGAAAAAAAACCCAGAAAACAAAAACAAACAAACAAACAAACAAAAAATCCCAGGAAGAAAAAAAAAAAACAGAAAAGCAAACGAATAAACAAAATCATAAAAAGGAGGTGTTACACAAATTCCATCAGATAGAGCAATGAGGAAACAAAGATAATTCTGCATATTTTGTGTTAATCCTGAGTTTAGTAACTTTGTTTTTTAAGGATATTTGCCATCTAAATGTAAATCAATAGATAATGAGGCTGGAGGTATGCTGATAAACTGAAGTGTGAATTAGCATGGCAGCTACTTCTCAAGTATCTCCTTGATCTTATTTTAAGAGAGGTGCTCATTCATGTTCATTGCCTGTGTAACTTTCAACACTCACATGCCTTGCTGTCTTTTAAAAGATTCTGCTGCATCATTTTGCTATTAAGTATAATTTATCAACTTATTCAGGATTGATAACAAATCAGTCAAAAAATCAGGATTTATTTGTAAAATGAAATGTTATCTGGACATGACTTGTTAAAACACTGACAGGAACATTTCTGTTGAATGATTATAGTCTAAATAGTCTATATATAGTCTAGATAATAGTCTGTAATCTACAGACTATAGTCTAAATAATTTCATTTACTGTATAACAAGCTACAAAAGTTTAAAAACATGAAGTAAATTGAACATCAAAATTAGGTCTTTTTTTCATCTAGACCAATGTGACAAATGAAACCATGCATAACGTGCTTTTGTAGGCTGCTTTTCTGAGGTGAAGATGCTATAATAGAATAAGAATTTCAGGTCTAGTAGTTTATTATTTACTCTCAAAATGTCTGAGAAGAAGGTGAATATGAGACTGCAATATTGCTAGACTCAGTGGAGGTAGCCAAGGGTGATTTGTGTACCATATTCCATACAGCTGTAAAGGTAATTACTCAGATTTTTTTTGATTTTGAATGTGGTGCCTTCTCAGCAATTGCTTCTTTGCCTTAAAAGTTACATTGGCTAGATGTTGTCTTTCAAGTCTCATAGAAAATTTATATCTAATGCCCAAATTGTAATTTTTTTTTTGTTCTAGAACATATGCATATTTTTAATTACAATAAAAATATGTGGGACAATAAAAGTAAAGCAGGAGAACTAAGGTTTAAATTTAAAAGTTCTCTGCCATTTCCAATCATATAACACAGTCTATGAAATCAAAATAATAATGATGAATATTGAGATGAAATGCCTTTGTAAATGTTTAATTTCTAAAATACACAAGGCTTTTTCCTTATTGTAGTGGAAAACTCCAGCCTGTAAAAACATGAAAGCATTATTTCAGAATGGGTTTTTTTGTTCGTCTGTTTGTTTGTTTGTTTTCTGCCTAGCTGGATTAGATCTGGTTGGTTCTTGGCAAGCAGTTAGTTCTCATTTAAATAGTTATTCCCTCAGGTTTATCATCTGCATAATAAACATACTTTAAATAACAATAAGAAGAACACAAGCATCTTTGTTTGGAAAGAAAGTACAGAGGTGATGTCCGCATTCAGATTATGCACAATGATTTACAGTCAAGAACCTGAGCAGGGATGAATATTTACATCTGAGATTAGAGCAGAATAATTTTAAAGTCATCTTTGTATTCCTGTGATCTTGGGCCCATTTGCTAAAAAGTCTGTTCTCTCCAGAATTTTGTTGAGGTTTTCTAAAACACAGGTTGCCTGTATGGATCTGTTCAAGACAGGAGATAGAACTGTTATAGAAATGTCTCTCTGCAAAAAGCTATTATTAAAGGGCTTGGGGAATAAACTCACCAGAAGAGCTTGTCTTAAGTCTGTCATTGAAAAATAGTGGTGTAGCTGTCCTATATTGGAACGTTTGTTCAGGTCTTCATTTTTCCTCTTACAATATTTAAAAATTTTTTGTCAGATTACAAACAAACAAAAATTCTAATCACTGGAGTTAATAGTTTTCATTCATAAACTTACACATTGGATTTAAGTCAGGCTTAGTGTATAATTAATTTGTGTGGCATGAGATCATTGCATGTCCTAGTCTGTTTTGCTGTCAGATATATGTAACCTTAACTGTTGCCAAAGTATGTTTTATTGTCTTCCTGTGAATTATAATAATTGATACTTAAGCTATCAGTATGAAAAAGATAACTTTTCAAAGTTTCATATGAAAGACATACTGATAATTACAGTTCTAATGAAGAGATTTTTTCATAATATTAAAAGGTCCCACTTGAGACATTCTTGTGATCCTGATAAAAGAGATGGTCTCCAACAAACAAACCCCCTCCTTTACATTAAGAAAGCCTCTTCAGGAAAGGATTTCTATATATGTTTGCAAAGCAAATAGAAATGTTTATAACTAATGTAAATATAATCCATTTTTAAATGCATGGTCCATTTTTTCTTTATATATATATATACGTATATGTATAACTACTTAGTATTATTTATAAATCTGAATTTTTAAAGTCAATAGTGGCCTAAAGAAGTATAATTTTTGATTTGGAAGTATTGCAGAAACAAGGTTTGCGCACTCTAGATATATGAATACATTCTATCTAAATACCTTGGGTGAAATCATGTCAACATAACTTTCAACAAATCAAAGAGCATCTAACATCTGTATGGATGTTTCAGATGTAATTTGAAAACTATGAGAACATCATCATCATCCCACTGACTGAAGTAACAAAGTTGCTGATGATGTGTTGAGTGTGTTCAGATAGATTCTAAGACAGGCATATTGCAGCAATGATGGGAGATTTCACTCACTCCCTGGAACACAGATTGAATTTTACATTGAGCTTGAACCCTAATATCAAAAAGCTCTAAGCATAAAAAATGTCTGCCTCATAAGTTATCTAGTCATCAATTTGAAAAAGAGGAACTAAATCTAAACTTAAGTAACGCATGAAGCAAGTGCAAAATGCTCAACAGAAAGATATGAAGGGCTAATGGAGGTTGGATTGACCAAATCGTACAGTAGTGAGGGCAAATAAAGGCAGAGCCTTTAATAAAAGCCTGTTTCCAAATGAGAGAAATAGAAAGGATTGAGAAATCTTAAATGTTAATTGTAAAGCAAAATAACCCATTAAAGTGACTTTGAGGAAAAAAAACTGGCAATAAAAAAATTCTTCTTTAGGAACACGAGGATCTGTAACAGAAACAAGCTGCTGTAACAAAAGACACTTCTGGGACATGAAACGTCTAAAGAGAACAAAACAAGACTGTTGCAGGAAAGCTAAGAGAATGATTTTTGATCTCTTTACTGCAGGAGACCTTGAACAGTTATTTTATGAGGAATGCCTCAAAGTTGAGGTCTCAAACTGAGGCACTGTGGGAGAGATTATGAAGCAAATCAACAAATGAACAGTAATTACCACACATACCCGCTGCAGTAATCCAGGAAGAAATACCTAACCAAAAAGCTTTAGTATGTAGATACATAAAACTACTTTGGTATTTGAGGATCAAAGTGGGCAGTTATAGCAACACAGTAAACAAACAAAAAACAATCTCTAAAAAATCCCCCAAACTTGCATATGGGGAAAAGCAAGACCACTTAGCATTTAAAACTATTTGTGGGAAGCAGAGTGAATAGTGGCAAACTTTATTAATTATATGAAGCTGAGAAGAAAAAGGGAAGGACCAACAATAATGAAGTCCATCAGAAAGATCATCCAAGAATGACTGAAATTCAATAAGGATAGAATGAGGCACGTGAGCAGCAACTGAGCTGAGTAGTTTTAACTGCTTTGACAGTTACCACTCATTAAAAGGACTGTGAGGTTCTATGATCTCTAAGATAAAACTGCATCAGCTAAGTGCTTGGAAACAATCCAATGAACAAACTGAATATTAGAAATCATTGGGAAAGGGAAAAAAAAATCCACCAGTATCTCTATAAAACCACAGTGCACCTGTATCTCAAATGCAAAGCATGGTATTCATTTTCTTATCTCTTTCCCCAGCAAAAGAAGTATTTAAGAGAGGAGCTACCAGGCTGATGTAATGCACAGGACAGTCTGTGCATGAGAAGTAAATAATTAGATTATTAGCCACATTATTTGATAAACTCCATATTTTCAATTAACAACTTCATTTCTGGAATTTTTATATTCTTGTCTAGCTGTTGTGTTTCTGGGTACAGGATTTTTTATGGAAAAGAATGACTTTGGAAGCAGTATAAAACATCTGAATAGAGGAGGATTCTTCTGACTGAAAAAAAAAAAATTAAGTGGGTTGGGCAGCGGCCTAGACAGTTTTAAGTAATATGAGGGAGGAATGGTTTTCCACTTTCTTTCCCTTCCCTCCTACAAGCAGTAGGAGTCATACAAATAAAGCTGCCAAAACCATAAAACCCCAAACAAACAAACAAACAAACAAAATACCAACTTAAAAAAAAGAAAGGTTGATAGCGTAAAAATAAAGAAAACAATGCAGTTTTTCATGTATGAAATTGGTAAAATTGCTTGGTATAGCAGTATTTGATATTTAATGCCACATCAGTGCTCCTAATTAGTCTCTCAATAATGAATTGAGGTAATTCAGCAGGTAAAAACTATGACACATTGACAGAAAAGCCATGCATTCAATTAATAAGAGCTGTATGTCCACAAATACAGATAGCTCAGATAAATGTTAACAAAAATTGCTTTTGCCTGTCACACGCCTATATCACAAGGGTTTGTCATGATACGAAACATTACTGCAAGCTTGACTGTGTCAGAGAATATCAGTGATGAATTCAGAATTTCCAGTCCATATTCCTTTTTTTGAAAAACTTTCCTTGACATGCCTAAAAGAGCACTAGGAAGTCTCATTTTCCACTTTATTTGGAAGAAATAGTTTATCAATTTTCTATCTACATTGCATGAAAACATAGTGACATGATTCTTTCCAAGAACAAGGAATAGTTTTCATACTTAAAGAAAACTGACGATTTAGAAAATGACTCTTTCCAAGTTTGTTTTTATTTAAATCGTTAATCATAAGGATCATGTAAAATTTGAATGTAGGTTCCAGGTAAAAGCTGAAATATTTGCAGTACAAGGTAGTATTTCTTCAAATAATGACTACAGTTTGTGGGGAAAAAAATTCNAATACAACCAAAAAAAAAAAAAAAAGAAAATAAACTCTTCTGTGTCACAAGTGGCTAGTGATACTCAGTAGCTCCATTTTAGTGCACTGTTTAGGAATTAAATAATATTGTTGTCTTGTTTGATTTGTTTCTTTCCAGTTTTGACTTTAGGGTATAGATACCAGATACTGTCAGAAAATCAGATCCCACTGAGAAGCCTCTGTATGTGAACCCTAAACCAGCTCACAGACAGACACCCATGTTTCTTCTATATGCTTATTCAAAATAAAAGTTTCTTAGGTGAAAATTCTGTAATTGCTCTTAGTTGTGGCCACTTACTTCTAGAGCTATTAACTTTTACCTTGGACTATATTGTCTTTCATCTATTATGTATTGTATTTATTGTATTTTATTTATTATGTATCTGTATGTATTGTATGTATTTCTCTTCATGAATCAACTGCAGAAAGTGATAGTTTTTATTAAAGTGACGCCTTGCATCCCTCAAGTATAGTTTCCTAACTTAAATAGGTATATTGATAATTATTACAGTGGTTAATAAAATCACAGAATCACAGAATATGCTGAGTTGGAAGGGACCCACTAGGATCATCAAAGTCCAACTCCTGGTCCTGCACAGGAACATCCCAAGAGTCACACCATGTGCCTGGGAGCATTGTCCAAATGCTTCTTGAATTTTGTCAGGTTTGGTGCTGTGACCACTTCCCCAGGGAGCCTGTTCCAGTGCCCAACCACCCTCTGGATGAAAAACCCTTTTCTAATATCCAGCCTACACTTCCCCTGATACAATTTCAGGCCATCACCTCAGGTCCTGATACTGGTGACTTCTCTGGTCACCACAGAGAAGAGATCAGTGCCTGCCCCTCCTCTTCCCCTCAAGGAAGCTGCAACTGCAGTGAGGTCTCCCCTAGTCTCCTCCAGGCTGAACAGACCAAGTGACCTCAGCTGCTCCTCATACGGCTTCCCCTCCACACCCTTCACCTTTTCTGCCCTCCTTTGGATGCTCTCTAACAGCTCAACGTTTTTCTTACATTGCAGCACCCAAAACTGCCCCCAGCACTGGAGGTGAGGCTGCCCCAGCTCAGAGCAGAGCAGGACAATCCCCTCCCTTGCCTGGCTGTGATGCTGTGCCTGATGCCCCCCAGGACAGGGTTGGCCCTTCTGGCTGCCAGGGCACTGCTGGCTCATGGTCAGCTTGCCATGGACCAGGACCCCCAGGTCCCTTTCCATGGCACTGCTTTCCAGCCTCCCATTCCTCAGTCTGTCTGTACATCCAGGGTTGTCCCATCCCAGGTGCAGAAGGAACGCATACCTAATTAGGCAGCGTATACAAATGTACTTGAGCGGAAATCAGATGGTTAGAGTAATGTTTCTGATTCTTTTACAAAAAGAGACATGCTGACACTATGTCAGCCCTTTGCAGCAAATCAAGATTTAAAAAGCCCTAGGTAGAAATGTGATACAAGTATCAAGCCACACAGTCATCCCAGAGGAAATGTAGAAGTTTCACTTCTGGCCCTGTAGATACTGAGTAGTAAGTTGACAGAAAGTTTTTTGAAAATTGAAAGACCCATTTCTGATATCTATGATAAGTATCTTTCCCATCTCACTCCCTTCCTCCCCCCCCCGCCCAAAAAAAAACCCCACACAAAGACAAACAACAAAACAAACAAACAAAAAAGCCACGACAACAACAACAACAACAACAACAAAACCCTTGAGAATTTAAAACTGTAATAAGACAATATTCTTATTCCAAAAAAATTATCTGTAATGTTTCAGTGTCTTGAATACCAAGTGCAGAAAAGGAATCTTCTCTGTGTGGGAGAGTGTTCCAGTTTGTCAGCCCTTCTGATTTACCTTGTATAAACTTCTTTGGAAGTGTTCCTAATTTCCCATGGTATTCTGCTCTGTTGAATTGTATCCAGCTACTGTATTTTCTAACATCTGCATACCTCCCCCATCACCAGTGCTATTAAGGAATGGGAGGCAAACTTTTAAAAATCTGTTCATAATCTGCAGAAATACTTTCTCCTCAGTCTTCATTATTCATCTGGATTCCATTCACTTCCTGAAATTTCTCACATTGCAGTTTCCACTTTCCAGTGATCTGTAGCTGCATTTCCTTCTTCTTATTATTCTTTGTGGTGTTTCACCTGTAACTTTAAAAAAATCAAGTTGCTCTAACTTCTTATGGATCCTATGGAGGCTAAGAGGATTCCATCTTCACATTGCCTAAGCTCTACTGGTAATTTATGAATGATTATATAAATATGTGAGCATTATGTGTGTGGGCACTAGAAGCTGAATGAAAGCTATTCAATGCACCTTTTTGCAAATCTCTTTCACTCTGAAAATACTAAATAGGAAGATAATATATGTTTCAAGACTATATTTTACATTAATATATTACTGCTACGTGTACTGCTAATGGGGAGCAAGATACAAAAAATGTGAATGATTTTGGTTTGTATTGCCTACAGTCTTGCATCCAGAGATTCTTGGGAGATATCAATTAATTCACCTTCACAGTATTTTTTCTGAATTTTAATTTTTAGATTGGTTCACCATATATTAAGAAACTCCTTCTCCTCATTCCAGCATATATTGTGTACACATGGAGTGACTGGCAGTTTTCCTGGATTTTGACACCACAACAGACAAATGCATTTTGCATCAGACAGATGCAGACTCTCCACCAATGTCTATTCAAATATGTCTGAAGGCATAAACCAAGAACACAAAAAAAGGGACTTTAACAAGCAGAGTTTTACCCTGAAGTGTTCATCTCTCCACTGAAGCCTATAATTAACAGGTAGTCATGCAGTATAACAGGGAGCTCTGCACCTCCCATTTCCTTGTTTTCTTCTTTGTGCAGATTTTGTGCAGAGAGATATCTGTATCTTTATTGTCTTGTTCAGAGAACATAAGCACTAAAGTATTGGAGATCTTCAGCTTTCTAGAGAGTAGGTGTTGCATCTCCTGTGATAATTAATAGCATCTAATGTAACATTAACATATTATAGAAGTTTATGCAGTTACACTGGGTTTCTGAGAAAACTCTAGCAAACCATACTAATGTGACAATAATCTGAATTTCACAGGCTGGCTTCTCATCCGATGTAAATGGCACATCACTGGATTTTTTTCTCTAAATTATATTTGATGATTTTGACATATTTGTAGGGAATCGTTTACAGTGTAATTGTATAATGAAAGTTGTGTCCTAGTTGGTGTTTGTTTCATTCACCCTCTGATGACTTTTTGACAGAAACCAGTAATTAATTTAGTGTGTGAAGCTCTCCCAGAGGGGAAAACATGACTTAGCTTTGTATAGTAAGATGTTTTAAGGAAGCATATGGGGTTATAAGGTGACATGTAGAATTTGGTTTCTCTTCTGTTAGTCATTGAATAATATCACACGTGGAGCAAAAATGCATTGGAAATACAGAGCAGAGCTTGCAAGACAAAGTGCAAGTGTGAAAAGACCCAGTGGTCACTATTCAGTGTCTGTAGAGAGTAATCTCAGATCAGCCAGATTTCAGGCATGAAATTACAGTAAACTTATTGGGTTAAGATATTCCATTACGTTTTTGAAAGCCTTATGCTTTGGGTCAGTGTTTTAAGTTCTGTCCCTTTTGCAGAAATATAGATGTCTTTAGGCTTTATATTAGTTATATGATATGTCTGAATTTTGAAGCAGATTTAAATGCTTACCTATGAGAATAAAATGGATGGCTTGTATTTAACATCTATGGATAACAATTTTTGTAATTCCTTCAAAGTTCCCATATCTGCAGATCACTAAGATTATATTTTTTCTTGTTCCTTTTCAAGTTAAATCTGAGGTATTAGGGTTGTGAAAAAATGAAATTAAAATATTAAAGTTTTGGGCTTCATCATAATCAGTATTTCTACTTTCTGAGAATTTCACAGAACCCTGACTAACTTTAGAAAATTTCCTAAGCATTGAAGAAATGCTTTATGGTTTTTGTTAACATTCAACTGACAGTCAGAAGCTAAATATGGAATTGACTTTTGTTTGATAGGTCTTTGTTATGTGGCAGTAGCAGGATCTGGATGAGCTAATGGATAAAAGAATCTGTATGTATCTGAATGCACTGGGAGTTTCAAAGAGTGAAAAGGAAGAATTCTCACCCATTCTGCAGAGGTGGGATGCCCAGCAGAGGACACACTGAGAAGCTATGTGGCTGGATTAATTGTGTATGTGACACATACAACAAATAGAACTTGATTAATTAATTAACCAGCATGTTTGTTGATTAGGAGAGTTGCAAATGTCTTGATTTATGGCCTTTAATAGCAAACAGTTTCCTGACAAGCAGGGAAATTGAGAACTAAAGACATTTGTTCGTACATATTTATGAACCTCTGCATGAGGGAGGAGAAATATGCCCCAGTTCAACTCTGAATTTAACTATATGACTGGAAAATTAAATGTGTATTTTAGGGGGAGAATTTTTCTTTTCCTGCTTAAACTAAACAGAAATGTGTAACAAGAAGGCCAGTTTCACATTCTGTATAGATGTCACTGTTCCTTTTCGTTTCTCATTCTATCAAAGGTGTCAAGAATATTTTTATGAGTCAGATTCTGACACGGCATTTTTACATTGGATCTGAATATTATCTTCTGTAGAGCTACTTTATTTTGTGGATTCATATCTTTAAAGTTTGGATGCTTACTATTATTATTTCATCTTTTGTTTTCACAAATGCTCATCATGTTAAACTGCCTATTAATATATTTCCTTTTCCTCAGTCTTGAGGATTTATATGGTATTCTGAGTACAGGGTGGCAGTGGAAGGAGGCAACAATGGAGTCAGGAGATGGAACAGCAGAGAAAACTGCTAAAGGATACTGCTAAGTTCCCAAGCAGACTCTCAGGTCTCAGACTGCCATGAGGAGCACTGCACAAGTGCATTCTCTCATAGCTCAGGGCAGCCAGAACAGCACCACATTGGTCAGTAGTGAGTCGTTGTGCAAGACAGGTAGAAAGAACAAGGAACACTTTTGTGCAAAAGAACTTGACAAGATGGAAATAACAGCCAGAACTGGAAGCATGAGGACTGGGAAACGACAGTGAGGCTTCAAATCAGTTTTGGTTTCACTATTTATTTACCATTAGGTTACCCACTGCAAAAATGAACCATAGTGAATGATCCTAATTTAAATTACACTCTCACCTCTCTGAGATCTTTGGGTTATCAGAACAATGGAAAGGATTTTTAATTAAATAAGAGTCAGTAGTGTTACATTTTCAATAATATCTATTAGTTGTCTACTTCTACTGACTGGCATTATCTTTCACAGTTTTAACATTGACTTTTTACAAAAAGTTAAAAAAAAAATAAAATACTGGGTTTAAAGTATCCAGCAGTGTACAAATATCCAAGAGCTTTAGATTTTTTTTCTTTCTGCTCTGCTTTGTAGCTGTAAAGGGGAAAGAAGCTTTTAGCATATTTTGCTTAAAAAAGAGAAAATACGAAACTCCTTTAAATTGGAGTATGACTAAGCATTTAGGGAAATCTCCCCCTTTGTTGAAATGATGAGCAGGAGATAAAATTACATGTATAACAAATAATTATGTAACTCTATGAGTTCAAAATATGCCATTTTATTTAGAAGTTCCTCCATAACTGTCACCTCAGTAAAAACTTCTGTTGTCTTTTCCAGAATGATGAATTTCTTCTGATGACTTTGTATTGTGTGTTTGCAGAGTACAGCAGAATATTGTCCTGTTATGTGTATACATAAATATGATTAAGAAAGATAAGTAATTAACATATGATAAATTCTCTAATGCTAATATTAGTGGTATGATCACACATTATTTTTGTACTTAAGCCCCTTATTCGTATGGGACTGACACTAAACATAAATATAAATAGCTATTTTAAGAAATATAAGAAAATTAATAAATCTGTAATTTTTCAAGCCTTACACTTCTTTAGAAAATTGAACTAGAAACAACCTGCCTTGTTTTTCTATGCTTGTGTTTTTTTGCAGATTTTGCTTGATTCAGGAAAATGTGTTACGGTAGTATTTCAGCACTCCTGTCTGCAAGATAAATTACGTGCTGCTGATGCGTAATGAAATAATGATTCCCTGAAAAAAAAAAAAATAGACCCTTTTTCTACCCTTTATAAATGCTACCTTTAAAATTTAGAGTCTAATTTATTCATAGAATTGAACCTTTACCTTTCTCTAATCAAGGAAGGATAACAGATTGAAAGGAGATGATTTATACATTAAATAACCAAAATGCTTTCTAAAAATTAGAAAGCCACAGAATTTTGGGTCAGGAAGAAACATCAAAAGATCATTCATTCCATAGTGATATCCTGCTATGGGACCAGCTATGACTAAGCCTTTTCTAATGGTTTTGTCTATTCTGTCTCATTTAATAATGCACTCTTTTGCATCATCTTGTTCATTTATTTATTCATTTGTTAATTCATTTTCTCGCATGTTTTCATTTTTTATGTGTATGTTTGTGGGGATTTTTTGAGGGTGTGGGGTTCTGCTATGGTTTTTGTTCTGCTTTTTTTCAGTTTTGGGGCTATTGTTTGGTGGTTTTTTGCTTCTTTTGGGTGTTTTGTTGTTTTTGGGAGTTTTTTGTGATTTTTTGTTTGTTTGTTTGTTTTGTTTGTTTTGTCTAAGGCAGTTTTCCATAAGCCAGAGTTGCTTAGTATATTAACTACTGAAACTACATTACCAAGCTGGGGATGTTTGAGGGGCATAGGTAGAATCATCTCAAACTAAAATGAAAACATATCCAGAACTAATCAGATCAAAACTTTTATCTATCTTAGCATGATTTTTAAGTGTATAGCTATTATTAGGACATCAGAAAATATCCCAAGATTCCCTGGTGTGGTGTCATTCATGCTGGACTTTCCAGTGCCCACTTGATTGTTTTTCTGGAGTCCCTGAACCAATGCATCTTTTGCACAGAGAGGTACCTCTTCCATGCAGAGGCTTCTTGGAGACCTCCTATATAAGAGTGTCAGAAAAAAAGTTATTTTAATTACTTGATTATTAGGAAGTATTTCTAATAATCTAGTCCGGATACCTCACCAGCTAAGGTTTTGAAATATCACCTCCTTCCTCCTTTGGCATGAGTCAGGGAAGCAGAGCTGTGAAAATATTTGTTCCTCTACCATAAAGAATAATATTTATATTTTCATTATTTTTATTACTATTGCAATGAATTGTCCAAAATTGGTGTTTTTCATGACCAGACTAGTCTGAAAAAAAATCTTGCATTGCTTACTAAATACACACTGGAGCTGACATTGAAGGCCAGCTGAAAAATCTTTTGTTAGATGCATTCATATATAGTAAACTGTACTTGCTGATGGTCAGGAGTAAGTGGGAAAAATTCATATCCACTAGAAAGAAATTTGCTGATTTAATATCAGGTAGTATTTTGTTCCTATTTCGCAGGCCTTCAATTTTCTCTGGAACAAGTTTTAAGATCAAATAGAACTTGAAAAATAATTATTTACATGAGGAGGAAAAAAATTTAAACACTCACAAAACAAAGCATGAGGTGTGTGCAGTGTAAGAAGTAAAACTACATAGACAGAGGTAAAGAAACAACATTACTGATGTAAGCTATAAATGGACTTAATCAGAAACTAGGTGTACTAATCCCAAGTGTGGGCTCTGAAACCACTTTCTGGATTTTTATCATTAATTAAATTATGCTTTCACAAGGCTTGACTTGTCCTTGAGCATTTTCAGAATTTTGCAAGCAATTATTCCCCTCACATGCTAATATGAATAACAGCATGATACTGAAAGCACCACTTCCAGTGAGAAAATAAATGGCAGGCAAACTCATGCTTTACTGAATGTGTGCTTGGTGTCTTTCTGCAAAGCTGTTATCACTGTCATATCATGTGCTTTAAGATGACTACTGGAAGCTTTCTTCTTTATATTAGAAATTTATGTAGAATTGAGGAAAATGTCTTAATTCCCTATTCCAAAGAAAAACAAAATGTGAGTGAAGTATTCTAAAATATTTGTATTTCTAAGCTTTCTTTCTCAACTTCACTGAGATTGCGTGTATGCTGTATATATAAATATGTGTACACCTGTCTTCACAGAACTAAATGTGGATATTTTGGTGGGAAGAGGCAGGTTGTGCTTTTAAACTGAAAATGCTTTTTTTGCCTGTCAACGGAGCCTTTGGATATGTTTAGGAAAGGGTGAAACACAGATGGTCCTGAGACAGAGAGTTCCTTAACTCTGAATTACTTACTTTAATGAAAATTCCACATTGATTACCCTAATTCACAACCAAACAGCTTTAGTTTTGGACTTATTTCTATTAGAAAATATACATACGTTTCTATAACTAGCTATTCACTGCAGAGTTTTGCACTCAGTCATGCTTCCAAAATTCTCCATATCCTTCAATAAAAAATTTAAATACCAAAATCTTATGTTTAAATTTTCTTATGTCCTTGACATGACAGTTTATCAGTGCATTCAGTGTGGATGTTGCTGGAGGTGGGATTGTAGGAACTGCAGTGCACGTGGAGCATGCGAACAGGAGTGTTACAGGCTAAGATGCATACAAGAACAGAGCATAAAGAGGGAAAGTGAAGAGACATGATGGAACTTTTTGAGAGATAGAGGGATGTAAGATAGCCCGAGGAGAAGAGCTTGATCAGCTCAGGATGTGATATCCTGGGCTGAAGAGGGGGATTTCCCTCTTTGGACTGAAGGTTCAA
>VZTT01013026.1:12325-48145 GCA_013400855.1 Buphagus erythrorhynchus | reverse complement strand
CTGCTCTACCCCACCCCTCTCTGGCTCTTTCCTTATCCAGGCTTATTGCTGTGTGCAAAACAGCCGAGTTAATGAGTCATTAAGAACACATGGTCCCTGCTGTGTGGGGACTCTGCTGCCTGGATGGAAATCCTTCCCAAGAAACCCATTCCCCTCTCTGAAGCAACACACAGCTGCTGAAACCTCTTGGATAAATAAATGCAGTCCTTCAGGGCTTAAACCCAGCCTATGGCAGTGGTTTCCATGGGTCAGGGATGAGTGGTCTGCCTACACCCATCTTTACTTTTGTCACTGTTAAATAGCTTGCCTAAAAGGGAGAGTTGGGCCTGGATCATCAGCATCTCTTGGTAGTTTCACAGATGTCCTTTCATGGCAGTCTACAGAAGCTCTATCTTCTCTCTAAGGACACACTGTAGATTAAATGCTGTGTCTAGAAGTCCCAGCCTCAGTCTGCCCTCTTCCCTGCACTAGGAGAAACCCTACATTGTTTATTTTGTTCAGTTGTTCCATGAATGAGACCTTTCTGCCCAGACAAGCTCAGGCATCCTTTCCTTAAACAAAGAACCTTTCCTTAAATTCTTTGGCAGCCTTTGATTTTCCCAGGACTGATGTTTCGAAGACATCCATGTTTTCCATGCTTTGACATTCAAAGAATGTAACACCACTGGACTAGTTGGCAGAAAAATGTGGTGGTTTGTCATCGACTGGTCCTTGGCATCAGGGAGATGCAAGGCACTTCTTCATGCAAGTGTCTGTCTCCAGGTTGCTCAGAAGTCTTTGTAGGTTCATCAATAGCTCTCCAGAACTGGTGTTTGTGCTCCAATGGGGTTGAAATGGTGCAATACCCAACAGGAGGTTGCTGGCACCCTCATGCTGTATAAGAATCCTCAGGATGATGCTGCACTTCACCACTTGTGACTCTGCTTTCTGGGCTGCCTCACAAATCATTAATTATTTTTGGGAGGTGGGCTGGAGATGAGCAGATTTGAGCCCTTAAAATTACATACCAGCAGCCCATGTGTAGATCTGCAATCTCATGTGATCAGCACAAGGTAAAGAGACACTTCTGGGGGGTACCTTGACACCTTCTTCATTCAAGCTGGCAGGTAGTCACTAAAATCAGCTGGCTTTTGAACCAGAAAATAAGCACTCTTTTTCTAATTGGATGAATTAGGGGTCATGTGGAACACCTAACAGAAGCTTTTGACAGCAGAGTGCTTCCAGGAACACTGGAGGATAAACCAGGCAGGACTGAGATGCATCCACCTTGCCTCTATGTGTCAACCCTAAGATGTGCAGCAGGAGTTCATGGGCAGCTCCTCAGCTACCCAGAGCTCAGAGCCCTCCAGGAAGTCACTGCTTCCTGGGACAAAGTTCTCCACAGCAGAGCTACAGCTGGTCTCCCTGCAGAAGGGCAGGAGCTGACCTTCCCTTCCCTGTGCTAAAGCAAACCCAGTTTGTGTTTGTCCAGCCCTGTGAGCCATCAGGTGTGCTCTGGATCAGCAGTCCCCTTTTTCGTGATCCACCCCTCTCCAGCACTTGGTGACTTTTGTAAAATATTTGATGTTTTCTTCCAGGTTGTTGATTAAAATATCCTGATGCCAAACACCCTCCAGGATCTTGGTACAAAGACACTGTAAAAGAAACCCCAGTCACTTCTAGTTCTCAATTGTGTTTTGGAACCAGTCTGATAGGTCATTTATAGTCTGTTTAATGACTGCTGTCTTATTTTTATGCCAAGCAAGTTCTTTAATCATAGTGCCACATGATAGAAGGGAAACTGCCTTCCAGGATCTCAAGTATATTGTACCAGCTTTGTTATATTTAACAATGGCACATGCAATTTCCTCAGAGAAAATTAGGAGCACAGTTCAGTGGGGGTGAATTCTCTATAAACCCGTGTTGGTTGCCCCTAGTTCTATTTCCCTCTTTTTATCCCCTGTGTTCTTCGTTACCCACTTCATTATTTGGCTCAGGTCTGAGATCCTACCACAGGTCTGTAGTTACCTGAGAGTAATTATGAGATAATTATAAAATAATTGTGCCCTTCTACATAGTCTTTACAAAATGCCAGACTATGGGATTTCTTCTGATCCTCCAGGATTTACCCATTGCACCAAGAAGTACAGAAAATCAATATAATAATGGAATTATGTATGCAGCTTATGAAAAAAACAAACCCAAAACTAAAGAAAGTTAGAAATTTTCAGTGCAAGGTACCTAGTCCTGGTGATTTTAAATGCATGGTTTTAGTAGGTGGTATTTAACTCCTCTGAGATACTACAAGAATAGACATGTCATTAACAAGGTCTTCATCAACTACCTTCTTTCCTCTCAGCAGTAGGATAGAGGTATTTATTGATTTCTTTTGTTGTCCTCTGCATTGTTATTGAATAATCTAAGATTTCCATCTGATAACAGATGAATACTATGAGTTGGACTCATTCTGGTCTTAATTTACTTTTTTAAAAAAATACCTTTGTCAGTCTTTTTTTCCCTCCCTTTCACCTCCATAATATTTTTTACAATTCTCATCTTCTAATTTATATTCCGTTTCTCTCATACTATTTGTTACACGTGTTATACTTTACTTAAAGCTGCCTCCTTTCAATTTTACCTCAGGTTGTGTTTTTTCAATTGCACTATTCTTTCTTTACTGGGGAATTGTGTATTTTCGGTGCCCTGTAAATGATATTTAAGAAGTTGCTAGTGATTATTTAAGTTTTTGTATTTAAATACTTTCTTTGTGTTTATTTAGCCCAGAATCTCTTCAGGGCTGGGAAATGGGACTTTTTAAAGCAACATACCTTTTAAAGCATTGCATTACCAGTTTGGACCTCCTTCTGCTTTCATGTAAGAGTGCAGTGAGCTGGGGATCAGTGAACTTGCTACCAGCTTCTCATTTCTGCCACCACTTTACCCATCCTGATAAGGAAAATACACCTTTTGTTCAATTTGGATTTAAAGTTTGCCAAATGAGGAAGGTAAGTGAAGAACATTAGAAAATCCCCAAGCCTGTTTATTGAGTCAGCAACATCACCATGCCTTAAACAAAGCAATAACTTAAGTTTTTTTCTTTGGTGAGTGCTTGTGTAACCAGTGCTGCAATATTCCAGTGTTTCTTGGTTATCCACCCAAATCATCAATCTTGTTACTGGAGCATCAACTCACAAATATTGAATACTGGTAACTAGGAAATTATGATTCAAAGTCACAAACAAGCTAGCAAGTACTTTTATTTTTGCCCCACTCTGTCTGTCTTAGGGCTATACCTATTGATTTTAATATTGTCTCACAAACCATGCCAGCATTTATTCCAGTGTCTTACAGCTGTAGTCCCCTGGGCAGGCAAAGCCTTGATGAATATAAACTGGAAAGGAATGCCACAACTGTATGCAGCTAAGGAGGATGCACTGGAATGGATTTGACTTCCATATTGTGTTCCTGTAAGGGAGGGCATGCTTTTGAAAGGCAGAGTCAGGGCTGCAGCTGCATAAACTCAGCACTGCTCAGGGGGAGAAGAAACCCACCAAACCTGCTGCACCCTGGGCCAAGGCAGGGGGGAAAACAGAAATATTAGAGCTCATGTTCTTGCTTCAGAACTCTGGGGACTGGAGAGACACAGCCCATTAAAAAACATGCTGGTACTTTGCTGAGGAACTACCTGTAATAGCTGCCTTCACTGGGATAGTGTTGCTCAATCAGACAAGAATGGGGCCTCATAATTCAGGGCATGTGGAAGAGTATTCAACAGTTACTGTGCCAAGGTGGGATGTAGAAGTTTGCCATAGGAGTAGCTCCTTTAAAATTTTGCCAGGTTTCACACAGAACAGGGGACCCCAGAGAGTCTTAATGCTTCTTTTAAAAGGATCCTGATATGCTTTAAACTATATTCTTCCTAAGAATATCATATTCACTGAACAGTAACAGGGCAGCAAGGGATTGAAGTTTGCTGGAAATAATGAAGAAAAAACTCTCCAGGCCTCTCTAAACAGGAGAAGCCCTTTGGCTCTCCCACCTATGTTTTCTGGCAGGTCTGTATACAGATAATCCTTGACTCCCTCCCTCCATCTGGCTGTTTGTTAGTTTGGAGCCAAATTGTTTCAGTGAATGCTGAACACCTCTGGATGAATGATGTATCTATGGACAGGTTGTCTTCTTGATCAGGAAAGGAGAATGACTGGCTCAACAGATTCCAAGTTCAGTAACCTCCTTTCCTTCTTAATGAATTGCTGAGGCGTGAGAGGCTTCCGTTCCTTGCTGGCATCTTTTACACTGTGCCCAATGAAACAATTATATCAGGCTCAGGAAGGCTGAAAGGGCAGGGAAACAGGAACCATCCCCATGGATGTCCTCCCCAGAGAGGCTGGGAACACGCTCTGCTGTGGGAAATGGGAAGCTGAGGTCAGCCAAAGTGCACAGCAGGTATGCACATCTCTTGGGATGGGAAGAACAGATAATGGCCTGCTTTGCCATCCCCATCCCTGCCCTGGCCTGCTGGTGAGCTCACCTTCACACCTTGTGTGCAAAGTGCACCTCCACTGTGTCATTCTGTGGTGTGGAAATGAAGGCAGGGAGATAAAGGTGGAGAGTGGGTGGTGACAACGTTCCTGAGAGCCCTGAGCCTACCACTCAGCAAGGCAGGCCTTGGTGGTGTAAGAAGAGCCCAGAAGAAGTGAGAAAGGAGTAGAGAATGAGCCCCCATCAAAAACTGGAAGGCAAAAAACCCCATGGACAGTGAGGTAACACAGGATGCTTCCAGAAATATGAAGTTCTTTCAGAAGCTTTGTCCCTTCTAGCTCCTTGTGCCTGGGAATGTTAAGAGATTGTACAAAAAGTCTTGATAAAACAAACATATGGAGATCCCCTCAAGAGGCTGGGAGATATTATTAGCTCCTCTTTTACTGGCAGGCCTGGAGCAATTAATTATTACCAGAAGTATTATCAGGTACTTGTCACTGCTTTCCCTGGATCCACTTCACAGAGCCCAGATTGGCTGTAAGCAACCATGTTCCCTGACTGGCCTGATACCTCACAGCTCCTGATAACAGCTCCTCTGCTCCTCTCCTGAGGATCTCAGCACTGCTGGAAGGGCCATAACCTCAAATATATGCTAAGAGAAATTTGAGTCCATGGACCACTTAAGTATGCAGCATGCCTGTGTTTTTGTATCTTCTCAGTGGTGCGCTCCACTTCTGTGACTGGGGGAAAGTTTTAGGAAGGAGGCAGAGAAAGGGACCTAGGGAAAGATATTTTGTGTGTGATGACTGCATAATGCATGTTTAACAAATTGCTTATGAGCTCTGGGCCCTGTCCCAGTGCTGCTCTTCAGAAATGCCATTGCAGATGCTCTAAGAACTTAGAATTTCTAACCAACACACTCTTGTAAAGGTCTGTGCTTCTAGAATTAGTCTGGTCAAGTTTTAAGTGAAATTAGGCTGATCCATGAAATCACATGTGTAAATGGGTACTCTTCTCTTCCTGGCCCTTACTGCTGCTGCAGTTGCACAGCACCCACCTTTGACACGTGAGAATTCATCTTTTTTTGCCTTACTTTTTCTTTGTATTTTAATGAATTTTTACTATTGATATACTTTTAGAGAAGTTTCTATTATCAACCATGTTATTATTAAAGGGGAAATCACGCAGGTCAGCAGGTACACCTGTGAAGTATTTGCTGGAAAAGGAATGCAGGAAATACATATTTTACTAGTAAAAAAGGTGCTTTGTCAACAAAATTTACACCGAGTCTGTAGGTAAAATTAGAGACGTCAAAATGATCTTCACGCCAGTTTAACTCCATCTGTATAACCATTGTAAAAGCACTATTAAAAAATCGTATTCAGAATAGCCATTACCGCAGCACCACAAGTTTGCCGTGCTTAGTTTTGTGTCTGCAGAAGCTGTTTAAGGAACGAGTGAAGAGAAGGGTCGGGTGTAGCCGGGGGGAAGGCTGAGCGTGCCCGTGGCGCTGTTTTGTCCCCCGCAGCATCCCTGGGTACCGGCGCACGGATGGGAACACACCGCCCGCTAGCGGAGCCGCCGCCTGCTGCTCCCGAGGATGCTCCGAGGATGCTGCTCCAGCTTCTGCACCGGGACAAGGTGCGTGCCCCTCCTTCCTGCCCTCCTCGGCTCAAATCAGCACCTCTGCCAAAAGCCCTCGCTGGGCTGGGCGAGAAAACACAGCGAATTGGTTGAAATGGGGTTATGGGCAGCAAACACCTCTAAATCTGCATCACTGGAGGCAAAGAATACATATTTATAACTCCCCTGAAGGTGGAGATGGCCTGAGCTGCTGTCCCCCAGGTCATCATTGTGAACAACCCGCAGTGCCCAGGCTGGGTTTTCAGGACCGGTGGCAAGACACTATTTCTTTCACTTTTTTTCCAACTGAAAATATTTCTCTGAGATTTCTTCAGGCTTTTGGCCCTACCCAAAACCATGGAGCCAAAGATCTCAGAAAGCCTCCCTCTCCCCCTGCTTGTTTTTCTGCTTGTGAGGTAAGACCATCCTTAACAGATGTTTGTTTACCTCTTCATAAAAGCCTCCTGTGATTCTACAGCCTCCCCAAGCAGTGTGCTGCCGTGCTTTGCTATTCTTGCCATAGCAAAGTGTTTTCCTAATGTTTAGCTATATCATTTTTATTGCGAATTAAGCTGATTATTTCCTCTTCTACTTTTGGTGAATGTAGGGGACAACTGTTTAGTCTCTCCACCCATTATAACAAATGTTTATGTGCTGGAAGACTGTTATCATGCCTCCCCTCCTGTTGTTCTTTTCCTAGAGAAAACAAACTCAATTATTTTATTCATTCCTTATAAGCCATGGGTTTTTTTCACCTCTCTTATCATTTTGCTGCTCTGTTTTGGACTTTCTCCAACTTGTCTGCATCTCCTGTAAAATGTAGTGCCTGGGAGTGGATGCACTGAGCAGTATCAAGTAAATGCACAAAATAATTTCTTCTGTTGCCTTATACACAAAATCCACACTAAAGCACCTCAGAATGCGATTTGTCCTCTTCTGTGGGGATCTCACTTAACAGACACACATTGGGTCCCACCCCAGCTCTCTCTGCTGGACCAGTCACAGTTCAGTTTGGAGCAGCACACCTGGTGTCTCTGCAGTCACCTTTCCTGAGCTGGATCTTGGTGCAGTCACCTCTGCAGAGGCAGCCCAGCTCCCCACTGTCTCACATTCCTCTCAAATTCCAATCACTTCAGCCTCCTGCCTTCAGGAGGGACTGCTGACCCCCAGCCCAGCTGTCATCCTCTTCGTTTTGTCCTCTAGTCTGTTGTCCAAGACACTCAAGGAAATACTGAACAGCCCTGAAGGCAGAACTTCAGGGACACAATCCTCCCAGCTGGAAAAGTGAAGCCCTGATAATTACCCTTGATTATGGTACTTCAACCTGTGTACCCTCTGCACAGTGACTTTGCTTGCTGCCCTGGGAGCCTGTAATCTAGATATTTGTAAGTGTTCACTGAAGTTAAAGTATTTTACACCTACCATATCCTCCTCATCTACCAGGCCTGTTAGTCAAAGAAAAAAATTAGCTTGGTTTGACATGATTTGTTCTTCCAAATTCCCTGCTGGTAGTTTCTTATCAGCATATTGTCCTTTAGCTGCTTATAAATTGATTGTTTCATAATTGGTTCCAGTATCTCTCTAGGTATCACAGTTAGGCTGACTGGCCTGTAATTCCCCAGGTCCTCCTAGAACAGTAATTTTCAGAGAAGAATTGCATTTAATAGATATTGAAAGACATTCCACTTTTGCCCTGCTTATCTTTATTAATTGTCTAGCTTGGTTCCATCCCCTAAATTAAAAACATGTTTCCTGTAAGTATTCATCCTCCACTTGAGGCTCAGCACAACCCAGCCCTATCTTCACCTCTTCTGTGTTCCTGCCCTCCTGTTATATACTTCCTCAATTTTCTTCCTCCTTGATGCTTTATATCTTCCTCCCTCTCTTTTCTTTATGGATTGCTTGCAGCGCCATAGCAAAACATATTCCCCAGAAATTCATATGCACCAGTGCCTGAATAGAGTCCTGGAAAAGCTGGGAGCCTGGCCCTAAAATGCAGGCAGTGACACTTGCCAGGCTTGCAGGGACATGGTAAGGTCTGCTTAACGATTTGTCCAGGGCTGGCTGCACTTGGATGATTTCTGAGACCAGTAGGTGGCAGAGAGATGATGATAAAATCTGGGAGCCTGATCCTGGTGATCAGAGGACAGATCACTCTGGCTCTGGGATGGACAAGGACACATGTTACTAGAGAGCTGGGTGAAGGTTCCAGCTTCTTGTAGGGAGGCTGAATGTTCCCAGTGTTCAGCCTCAGCCAGGAGTGAGAGGTTTGTGTGTTCAGCAGAAGAACAGGAAGCGTGTGCCACTTCCTAGCTAAGCAGATCCCCAGAAGATAACTTTGTTTGAGGGAGGGGTATCGTTATCCAGGGTTGTGCGCTATATAATCGCACAATCTGCCATCATGCATGAACAGAGCTGTTCAATAGCATGGCCCTGCCTTGTCCTGACATCATGTCTGTGCTGGAAATCCGTTTGGAATGAAAAATCCCACATTCCCCAAGTGACCTCGTAGTCTCTGAGCAAAAGGCTGAGTTGCAGTGGAGACTTCACAGACTCAGTGGTGCCAGGGACAGAAGCTCGCCGGCCTCAAAGCAGCTCAAGGTTGAGAAGTCAGCAATGGAGCAAACTTCTTTCCAAAGAAAATCGTATTTTAAAAGTGCAGGAGATGCCCATGATTCTTTAAAGACAAAAGTCCCAAAGGCAAGGAAAAACCACTGTGAATTAACAGTGTTTAACAGAAGTAAGTTTCACTAGCTGCTACTATTTTTTGGGGGATGAAAGTACTCAGCACATCTACAGGTTGCCTAATGAGAGCATAAATACCAAGCCAGGTACACAGGTTGGAAGTGTTTGCCCCTCCCAGTCTGGCACTGTCAGTGCTGCACTTCTTTTGCAGGCTCAGTGATTGTCACATGCTGCACGTGAGGTCCAGTCTTCTCGACCTTTGCTTTTATGGTCTCTACTCCTTTCTTTCACAGCCACTGCTTTCATGCTACAAAGGTAGCCCTGACTTCCAGCATTACCCTGATGCCCAAGAGAATCAAGTCTCCTTCTTGCTCTTATGCTCTGCCCTCTCCTCTTCATGCCTGTCTCAAACAATCACTTCCCTGCATAGCTCCAGTACAAGAGGAATTCCTCACTGCCCAGCTTCTTTTTCACTTAGACCCTTTTCTTCAGAGGGAGGAGGCCCTAGTGAGCTGGAGAACCTGACCCAGAGCTCAGTGGTGCCTTTGTAAAAGGCCTCCAGATGAAGGGACTCTGGTTTTCCACAAACCAGAAATGTCCTGCAAACTGGGTGTGCCCCATGCTAAAGGCTCTGCACACTGTGATCCCAAAGAAAGTCAGCCTGATCATTTGGATGGAGGTAAAACAGACCCAATAATCAGAGACTTGAATATAATTTCTGCATCAGTTGCATACTGCAAGCTGTTCTGTAACTTGTCAGACAATGTCTGATATTTGGATAGTGTTAGCAAAAGGCAGATAGAAGGTTAATGGGAAAGGTCTCTGACAGTAGCTAGATGTAATTTAGAGATGGACTACAGCCATGTAGTTATGTACCAGATTTGGAAGTTGGCTCATTATATTAGAGAGAAAAGGCTTAGGAAGGGACGTGCACATTCAGCTAGAGCTGAGTTTTCCAAAAAGACTTTTTTGGTCTGAAAAGGAATGAGCAGTTTAACATCTGAACCACCTGCCTTCTGTGATGCACCAGCCTCCAGGTACTCCCTAGAAGTGCTGGGTGCTGGTGGTACTGTTTAGTCCTCCCTCTCTTACTGCTTCCTAGAGAAGGGTTGAGGGTGACAGTGATGACCACTCACTCATATATTGATACTAGTTTATCTCAGTAGTATATAGCAAAGCAAAACAACAAAGGTATTCCTTCCTCCTCCTTACTGTCTAACTCCTCTCATTGATCCAACCATGCCTTTTCTTATTCACTTTGTGTTCTTGGGACTTGTGAATTCTCCACTGTGTGTCCCTTCTCCAAGAAGACTGTTCTCATGCTTTATATAGCATGGGCTGAAAAAGATTTGCTACTGCTTCCCTGTTTAAGAGAGTGATTTCTTAAGGTGTTCAGAATATGACTTTCAGTCCAACTATGTGATTTTTTCTTTTGTGTTTCCAGACTGGTTCCTCTTGCAAAATATTATTCTTTTCCATCTCTCACTTATGCTTTAGTTCTTTTGAAATACAGTTTAAAAAATATAATCTCTGCCTCCAGTTGCTCTTTGGACCTTTGGGCTCTGCAAATCAGTCTAAAAGCTGTTTGGGAAGACAACTCCTGAGATGAAGCTCCGAACTTACATGGACACAAATGCCCAGAAACACAGAAGAGTGGCCTGAAACTGTTGGTTTGAAGGTACAAAATTTTGTGGCCCTTGTGTTTTAATATGTCATTCAAATGACAGCATTTCTGGAGACAGAGTGTCTCTCAATGCCATTCTGGGAAATTAAATTCAGTGTTGAGTTTGCATAAAGAGAGATGAGAGCTACTTGCTGCTTCATCACTTTATGAGCCTGGCATCTGTACCACTGCTTAGCAAATCTTGCTTCCAGTAATCCTCTTTTTCTTCAGAGCTGAGCATCAAGAGCACGTTCTGAGCAATGCTTCCAGAAAGACTACAAAAACTATACCTCAGAGTAAGGTTATAGCATTTGACTTTTAATTAAAACTCTCAGGGCATTTAGTTGTACTTGTGGATGCATTACTGAGCCTGTGATTCCTCTCTTCTGTGGCCTCTCCAGCATTTTTTCAGGTGACTGGTGGCAGGCAAGTGTGCCTGCGGTAACATTCCTGTGTGCTGGGCTGCTGGAATTCAGCTATGCCCCTTAACAAAACAGTTTAATTTAGACATTCTTGATGCATGTGCACATGCAAGATGCATTTGGAGGAAAAACTAAGCAGAGTTAAGTTTACAACCTTACTGAGAGGTGAGGTTGTAAAATTGGTCTTTCTCAGCTTTGATTAATATTGACTGATAATCTTGTTTTCCCATTCTGCTGCTTTTTCCAGGTAAAAGATGTTAAAGAGCAGACCAAAGTATCTGACAATGCCAAATATAAACCCAGTACTTCAGCATCTGCCTGAAAATCAGTAATGCAACTTGTCTATCAGAGCTGGGTGTAGGGTAACAAATTAATTCAATTAATGCTGCCACTATCAGAGATGTTGGTGCTCCCTTTTTACCTGCCACACCACAACACTTAAAAGACCGGTGAGTGTGGACACACACAGAGCTGTGCTGAACCACAGTGGCATTGCAGAGATGCTTTGGTCCCTGCTTAACTGAGCAAACTCCCATTTATGCATGTATTAGGTTTTCACTGCCTGCCGCCTGTTCCTCTCCCCCCTCTGCTTTTTCATGTTCAGTGGACTCTCCTCTCTGTGTCTCTGCCTCTCTCTCTATTTTTTTCTCCCTATTGTTCCCCACGTCACTGACTGTCACTCACTTCATAAAGCCGTCTGGCTCGGAGCTTAAATATTGCAGGGCAACTAAAACCCACCATCAGAGCCAATTCAGTCATATCTGCTCAGTCGTGCGACAAGATTGGGGCTTTTAGGGTAGGGAAGAAGAGAGACAAAAGTTCACTCTTCCCTGCAGAGTGCCAAGAGAGGAGGGGGACACATTTCTTCGGTGGAGCCTCTCACAGCGGCAAGTTGCTTGCTCACCATCCTTAACCTGTCCAGCCTCTCTCGCCGGTAGCGTGTGCAGGGTGGGGGTCTGCAGCCAGCCCGGGACAGCTCAGAACACAAATCTCTTGGCTCTGAGTGGGCTTAGGCAAAGTCCTGCTCCTTCCTCATGGCAGGCAATTTCAGGGGAAAGGTGGCTGCCTAAATGCCTCGCTTACCCCTTTTTTTGAGGGTGGAGTGGCTGTCTGCTCACAGGTGGAATCCCGGACATTCGAGCTGGTTGTGCCACTCATCATCCAATATCCAATATTGTTGCTCGCAGTTGAACCGACTGAGCAACCTCGAACCACTTCCCTTGCAGAAAACAGAGGGGATGGACATGGCAGAGTTGTGAAGAACGTGGCCAGTTGGAAGTGATCTCAGGGAGGGCTTAGCCAAACGTTGCGAGCAAGGCGTGTGATGGAGTTAGACAGGAAACATTTTCCCTTCTCCTGTACAGTGAGTTTTCCATGTGATAAGGTTTTTCACACCTAGGATGTGGCTCTTGTGTGCTGCAGTGGAAATGCTCAAATGGTAGCATAGATATCAGTGTGACTCACAGGGAAAGAAAGGGATGGAGTTAACCGAGGTGCCTGGGGGACAATGAAGCTTGTACTGTGTGTAGTCATGTTTTTTACAGAGTTGCACGTGATTGGTAACTGTCGGGTGTACTTTGCTCTGTGAATTTGCAGAAAGAGGATGTTTAAATCAGTTTAGATAATGTATGTAAACAGCATAATCTTCTGCTAGACTTGTTAATGTAAGCGCTGACATTAACACGCTTCTTTACTTTTACTTTAATGACTGAGAAAGTAGCAATTTTCCTTGGTGATTAAATTATATGTTTGCTGCTTATGTATGTGAGGTGTTTGTGCAAGCTGAAGGTACTGCGTTCTGTTCTTCATTTTCTAACATGGGTGTCCGGGGTAAAAATATTGTGAGGTTTGAAGGCAAGGAATATGAGTCCATCTTGCTTCAGCAAAATGCCATCATACATAAGCTTTTTTTTTTTTTTTTTGACTGAAAATTTGTAAAATTCCCCCAAGCCATAGAATTCTCAATATTTTGCGTGTTTGTCTATGTGTGACTACGTACACAGAGTAGTTGAAACAGACTGGTATGCGTTGGTGTGTCATAACATATGGCATTACAAATATATCCCAGTGGTATCCGAAGGAGGAGGGAAGTTTAGATACTCAGATTTTCATGCTGTTGACTGTACCTTCCTTTTCCCAGTGCTTGTGTATGTGTCTGCATTTAGGGAACTATAGATGGAGGTAGTATCTAAGAGATGAACTACTAGATCCCTGTGAACAGCTATTTTATGAATAATGTTGCCTGTTTCAATTGTCATGCTCTACAAGTCAGTCTTTCTGAGCCACTGTAATATTCTGCATTCCTCAGAGACTTCAGACTGCTGTGATGTGTTAAATCAACCCATACAAAACAACTTTCATCTCTATTTTCCTTTTTCATAGATCTTCCCTTGCCTGAAATTACATAGTGGGAAGATCAGGATATGCAGAATGAAGCCCTGACCTAGGAATAATTTCTTATCGTGCAAAAGTAATGACAGATGTAATATTTGACTTGCATTATTTGAAAATGGATGACTGTCTTAGCTTTCCAATAGTGTATCTGCAGCTGGCTTCCAGCTCTGTATTAGCTTGAGATAGTGGCACTTTTAGAGGCAGCAAATAGTATTTTAGATCACAGTTAGAGAACTTTGTGTTTTCCCCAGGTTGGTTCCACTGTCAGTGTGCCAACCAACTTCAGAAGGGGATGGCAAAGAATAGCCCCAATAGCACCAAATAATTATATTGCATATAACATATTCTATACAGCAAAACTAATCTATATAGTAGTTATTAAGCTTATGCAGCATTACTAACACAGTAATGGTGTTGTAATTGCTGTTCTTACCTAACAGAGTGTTTGCTAGAGTAGAATTGACATTTGCAACCTACAGAGAATTCAGGTTTGTTTAGGTGCAAGATGGGCGTAGATTTGAGATCTGTTTGACCCGTGAGGGGTTCTGGTACAGAAGTGTTTGTGTACTTGAAAGCTTCACTCTCTCTTCTAAGCACTGCAGCTGCCTGCTGATAAATCTGCTCCACTGTATTGCTGGTGAGCGTTTGTACGTGTACAAAATCTAAGCAGACTCACAGAACTGAGCCTACAAGGCGCCACAGAAGACTCTCACCTGCAAAAGGAGATAAATATACTCTCTGGCTGAAAAGTAATTGCCCATTTAGAGCCATGGAAGGAAGAATTTAGCAGGCAGCTTGCTCTGGCTTACCAGCCCTTCTCCTGCTAATAAATCATTCTGAACAGGCAAATCAGCAAGCAAGCAACCGCCTTTCTGCTTTCAAAGCATGTAAGGGAAATACTGATTGAAAGCAGCAAAAGACATCAGCAGGAAAACCTGAAACCTTTAAAATTTAGCATAATGTGTGGTCTTTCTCTTTGTTTTTT
Organism: Buphagus erythrorhynchus; assembly: GCA_013400855.1. Taxonomy (NCBI): domain Eukaryota; kingdom Metazoa; phylum Chordata; class Aves; order Passeriformes; family Sturnidae; genus Buphagus; species Buphagus erythrorhynchus. Next base: position 33,912 of record VZTT01013026.1, on the reverse strand, counting down.
CTTCCCTTAGACCATAAGAAATGGGTGACTGGAGTTTCTTGGGGAACATTTTAGAGCAGGTGAACGAGCAATCCACTGTCATCGGGAGAGTTTGGCTCACGGTGCTCTTCATTTTCCGCATCCTGATCCTGGGCACAGCCGCTGAGCTCGTGTGGGGAGACGAGCAGTCAGACTTTGTGTGCAACACCCAGCAACCTGGTTGTGAGAACGTCTGCTACGATGAGGCCTTCCCCATCTCCCACATCCGGCTCTGGGTCCTGCAGATCATCTTTGTATCCACCCCTTCGCTAATGTACTTTGGGCATGCTGTGCACCACGTCCGCATGGAGGAGAAGAGGAAAGAGAGGGAGGAAGCTGAGAGGCGCCAGCAAGCTGAGGTGGATGAAGAGAAGCTGCCCCTGGCTCCAAACCAAAACAAAGGCAACAACCCTGATGGAACCAAGAAGTTTCGCCTGGAAGGTACTCTCCTGAGAACGTACATCTTCCACATCATTTTCAAAACCCTCTTTGAGGTGGGATTCATAGTAGGTCAGTACTTCCTGTATGGCTTCCGAATTCTCCCCCTTTACCGCTGCGGGCGGTGGCCCTGTCCCAATCTTGTGGACTGTTTTGTCTCCAGGCCCACGGAGAAGACCATCTTCATTATGTTCATGCTGGTGGTGGCTTCTGTATCCCTCTTCCTCAACCTGGTGGAGATCAGTCATTTGATCTTGAAAAGAATCCGGAAGGCTCTGAGGAGACCAGCAGAGGAGCAGCTTGGAGAGGTCCCGGAGAAGCCCCTCCACGCCATCACAGTCCCCTCCATCCCAAAGGCCAAAGGCTACAAGTTGCTGGAAGAAGAGAAGCCAGTGTCCCACTATTTCCCTCTCACGGAAGTAGGGGTTGAGCCCAGCCCCCTTCCATCAGCCTACAATGAGTTTGAGGAGAAGATTGGGATGGGACCATTGGAAGATCTCTCCAGGGCATTTGATGAGAGGTTACCATCGTATGCGCAAGCGAAGGAACCAGAAGAGGAGAAGGTACGAGCAGAGGAGGAGGAACAAGAGGAGGAGCAGCCAGGGCCTCAGGAAGAGCCAGGGGTGAAGAAAGCAGAAGAGCAGGTGGTGAGAGATGAAGTGGAAGGGCCTTCAGCACCTGCTGAACTTGCCGCTGACATGAGACCCCTGAGCAGGCTAAGTAAAGCCAGCAGCCGGGCCAGGTCAGATGATTTGACTGTATGAAGGTGCAGGATGCGGGGAGCACATGAAAAGGAAAAGGTTGAAGAGAAAAGGAGAGATAGAGAAAGAATCAAAAGATATTTTTAAGGCAAAGTGCTAAAATGGCCACTTGAATATTACTTCCTTTTATGATTCTCAACTGGAAAGGTACTACCATGGTAACTGTGCCTTATTTGCCCCATATGTCCCCGTATTTCCCTGTTTCCACATGCCAGCTCACTCCTTACAGTAATATCTACACTGTACACATAACTGATATATTTTAAAACCTAACACGGCAGTGATACCCAAATGTTGCCACTGTGATCACACTGAAAGCCTTGTGTTCCACATTTCTCTAGGAATGTGGGGAGGATCTGTCTTTCAGCCAGTGAGGGGAAAGACTGATCAACAACTGTATCTAGTCTTTCTTTCTGTTTCCTCCTATGGCTCACTGAGCAGATCTCCCTTTTGCTGTTGGCATGGAATTGCAGTTATTTAATTCACAAAGTGAATTCTATGCTTAGCATCAACACACTAAAATACTAAGCCAAACTTCCCTTCTTAGAAAATAAAGGCAAAAATGTTCCAAATTTCTCTGTGAATGCATATCTGAGCTAGGTAAAAATATTTTCCCTGGTCAAAAACATTTCTGCTCTTCAAGTGACATTGACAGTGGGCAAGGTTAACAGTAGCTCTCTACTAGGACTTAGCAGATGCCCAGAGATAGATTATTTGTTCCCAAAAGGGTCATCCAGCCCTGAGACTAATTCAGAATACTGGAAAGAATAAATTCAAGTGATATTTTTTACTTGTAGCCTTGTGACTTAAAGATCTGAAGCTATATTTAGCCAAGTAAGAGGGAAAAAATCTTCTGAGAAAGGAGGGGACAGCTACAGCCCTCAGAGCACATAACCAAATGCAAGCCTTCATGGTGTGATCCTGACAGGTGTTCAGTTCCTGGAGCTTCCAGGCTCCCAGGCACTCAGCAAATCTCAGGTACACAGTCCTGAAGGCACCTGTGAACCTAAACCAGGCGTCTGGGTAACTATGTGACTTTTTAAACCTCTAAATACAAAACTGGTTGGTCAAGTTTGAAAAGACTGATATGGTAAAAGTCTTTTGACAGGCTTTGTTTATAATTTGACAGATGGGAGCCATTCAGTGGGCTACTTCTTAATTAAATGCCAAAGTCTAGCTCAAGTAAGACAATGCCTTTCAAAAGATGATTTAGACCTTTTGTACCAACAGGTCTGTACAGAACTCTCAGAGACTCAGAAAAGTCTTTTTTTACAGAAGGCAGAAAATGATGTGCTTGCAAATGTTTAGATGTCTAATATAGATTTCTAATTTTAGGACTACAACAGCAACTCTTGGCTGGGACAGTGCAGCAATGCGTTCAAAAGCTTCAGGTTAACAGCTATGTCCCCCCAAAACTGAGCCTCATGCCAAAAAAGTGCAGGTATGCACTCTGCTCTGCAAACCTCAGACCCTGCCATCTCAGCAAATTCTTTCTGCTGGGCTGCAGCCCATCCCCATTGTTCCCAGGGCAGGCTCTAATCCAGGTCAGGGAAAAAAAGGTCTTTGGCACAATGCATCAAACTCATCCCGCCATTAGCTAGAAAAGACCCCTGCGGCCTCCTATTGTGGCAGGTCTGACTCAAAGCCCAGGGAAGGCAAATGGGTGTCTGTGAGAGCCCTGGCTAGGCTTGGGCCCTGCCCCAGCCCCAGAACAGTCAGTCCTGTTGCTCCTGATGCCACCCCTTTGGTGGAGTTCCCTGCCTGGCCACGCAGCCATGGAGGTGGCTGGACTTCACTGCTGAGTGACGATAAGTTGTACATATGTAGAAAGTTTGTAGGGTGCATTGGGATTCTTCAGTGCCACAGAGATGCCATGTATTGTTCTTTTATTTTTTTTTAACTATTCAACCTTTTGCTCCTCTTGGGCCTGTGTATTTTTCCAAGGTTTGCAGCCTGAGGTCAAAACCTTTATTCCTTAGACAAGGGCTGTTGAGTGTCCTTCCTTGTGAAGAAAGACTGGAAGGTCCCTCCTCAGTTTTGGGAAAGAATATGGCAAAGCAACACATGCAGAGAGAGAGCCTAGAGGCTACCATTTATCCAAACCCTTAGTACAGAAACAGGAGAACTGTTATCACAACTAAGGAATGAGAATGTTTCTCAGCAGGAAGAGTCCACTGTGCCCAGTTCAAGATACGAGAACAAAAGAAAGGGCTAAGATTTAGAGGAACAACACAATCACCACACTTACACTAGATGGGATCTATTTTATTTTCTCCATAGAAAGAGATAAGAGAATATGAATGATTCTAAGCATCAACCAGCCGACTTGTTGAAGGGGGTTGGAAACATACCTTCCTGCAGGTAAAAACCAGAACCTTGTAACAGTTTAGTATGAGGCATCTGCATCAGAGCATCTGACCTTTCCAGATACCAAGGTACTGGACTGGCTGAATCACACTCACCCCTGTTGACTTCTAATTACTTGACAATTCCACTCCTGATCTCTGACATTCATACATTCATTAGACTACAGGACTACTTAAAGATGAGTGCTTACTCATCAGGAGCACACTGTTCAAAACGTGGCTGTTAGGAGGGGCAGTCTTTAATCACCACAAGTTAATTATGTCCTTTTTCACTGGAGAGCCTCAGTAAAATGCACCATGTGCAGTGTACTCCATGGACACTGTAGCTCTCTCACAGCTGCCACAGGAATGCTCCTTTCTTCCCCCAGGTCCCAACAGCACAAGGAGAAGCTGGCATTTTCCTCCTGCATCCACTCAACTGCTTCTTGATTTTTTAATTTTTTTAAGCCAGTTTTCAAGTACTCTGCCTGGCAGGCAGTGAATCTATAGCCACCAAGCATGGGCCACAGCATCAGGACAGTGCTGCTTGGCAAACAGGGCAGGAACAGTCCAGTCTTCTAGCACTCAGCCTCATCTCTGCAAGGAAATTGCTGCGGGACTGTCAGCAAGTCATTCTTCCTTCTTGTGCAACTGGAATCATTTTCTACCTTACAATGATGATGTGAGGCCTGACATGTGCTGAGTATGGAAAGGGAGGTCCTTGGATGGAAGGCCCTACAGATGAGCAAAGGATTATTGCTATTTTTGGATGTGAGAGCACATAAATGTGCTTTATTCCCTCTCAATGAGACCAACTTAATTGTTTATTCAAGAAATTCCTAGTCAAGTTGCATAACAGCCTCAGAGCTGTGGATTCAGTGTATGATTCTACTAAAAAAATAACTTAGTAAAACATAGAGATATATATGATGAATGGGGAATATTATTTCCTTGGGAAGGGGGAAATCGCTGGACAATTAGAGCCATGCCTGGATCATTTAAAGGTGTGTTTACCCCCTTGGCTCCCTGTGCAAATAAATTCTTAACTGATCTCATGGTTCTCTGCAAGGAGCATAAGATGCAAGTGTCAAAATCACCAAAGAAGGTGAAAGTAGAAGAGCAAGGTAGTCTCTTAGTTTACAATAGCATGTGGGGGTTGGTGTTCTCTAGTGTCTAGAGCAGTGGACCTAGGATAATAATCTTAGATTTATTTCCAGCTCTGCTTCTGACTTGCTGTGATAATCACTTTACCTCTCAGTGCCTGTTTTCTCCACCTGTAAAATGGGTGTAAGAATTTCCACCTACCTCACAGGGATGTTGTGAGGCTTTCTTAATTCTGTTTGTAAAGTAAGTAGGAATGATCTGATGAAAAGCACTCCTGAAATGCATGGTATCCTTGTTATTTCTTGGCAGAACTGATAAATTGGGTAATACATGACTCCTTGATCAGAAGGGTGGTAGTTTGGAAATGTGAACACTGCACTGCACTGACAACATTAACATGGATGTGGATTTGCCATGGGTAAAAAAGACTTTATTGATTCCCTCACCCATCTCTCCCACCTTAGCCAAGGCCATGTATGAAGCTGTGGTGACAGTGTGGTGACGTGGACCCCTCTTCTCCATCCCCAGCATCCACTCTGGGGCAGCACTTGTGCTTAAATAAGGCAGTTCCTGGAGCACTTGGTTCAGGTTGGTGGAGCTCTGACAGTTTTAAGGTGCTTGCAAGGCATGTGGGAGAGGGTTGTATCATGCAGAATATGGCTGGGCTTCTGTTTTAAACCACTCAAAGACCAACACCCACAATCTCTCAGTGCTGAAACACAGTGAGGTGCAGATTCCTCCTCCTGCAGGAGAGGAGAGATTTGGGGGATCTCTGCTCTCTAGGTCTGTGTGGGCATCAAATTACTTACTGATGAGGGAAGTCCCATCTCTCCTGCTGCTCAGTAACTCACTGACTGTGCAGTTTTACATTTAAAGAGCGGCTGTGTCATACAATGCTGAAAAAAAGGTGGCAGTTTGCTGTTTTGTATAGAAAATGGCTTTTCAGGCTGACAACTGAAAGTAATCCTAGCCTAGGTTTAGTTTTGTTTAGCAAAGACAGGAACATCCATGAGTACTACACTAAAGCCTTCCTGTAAACCCAAGGCAGCTGTGATGAAACAGTATATGGTGCCAGATTTCCTGAGGGCCAGGGCTGGATAAATGTGCCAAAATCAGGGGACTTGTCGAAGTATTGGAGTAATTTTTTCCCCCATTACTTGGGCTCTGTGTGTGCTGTACCTTTTAGCATGGCTCAGGAAAGGCTTTTTGCCAACACCAAATGTGCTTACACAGCTGAGCAGTAACCATGGCAAGCGAATATGTGTTGGCTTGCCAAGACATAGCCTGGCACACAATCCTTTCCTTGCCACTAGCTTGGCACCAACCTATTTGAGTAGAAGAGGCAAGACTTCTGTATCTGTCAACAACTCAAGCTTTACTCTCAGCAGCCTGCTGTACAAAGAGACACAGGAGGTTTGTTCAGCCTGGAGAGAAGGGGGCTGAGGGCATTGGGAGCCCTAAGTGCTTTCTTCAGGTTCCTAAGGGGGATGAATTCCAGGGAAGATGGAGGCAGACTCTTGACAGAGATGCACAGCAAAAGACCAGAGGCAACAATCACAATGAGCAGCAAAGGAAAATTTTTACTAAAAAAACTCCTACAAGGAAAAAACTTGTTCAAATGGAGAGTGGTTCAGCACTAAAGCAGGTGCCCAGAGACATGGTGGGATCTTCATCCTTGGAGGATGAAGCTTGGCTGGGAAAAGCATTGAACATCCTAATGTGTATTGAGCTGAAGGTTGGGCCAGGTGATGCCTTCCAGCCTGAACTATCTATCCCATGAGATATCCCAAGCTGAAAGCTCAGTGCAGCCACTGTGTGGTGGAATGACACATGTAGGGCGCTTCCTGCCTGCCGGGGTGCTCTGGTAGAGCTGGTTCAGGCTGTCCCAAAGGCCACACCACCTCCCCAGGCACCAGCAGAGGCCAATGCACACACAGAGTCAGCTGTTCAAGTGTTCCAGGCCAGGTTGGATGGAGCTCTGAGCAGCCTGGTCTGATGAAAAGTGTCCCTGCCCATGGCAGGGGGTTGGAACTGGATGATCTTCAAGGTCCCTTCCAACCCAAACTACTCTATGATTCTGTGATTCTATGAACTGGTGTTTGGTAGCTACAAGAGCTGCTTGACGCCAGAATTGTGTTGTGTAACTGGTTTGGAAAAAGCATTATAAATAAAAAAAAAAAAAAGAAAAAAAGAAAAAGAGTATGCTTCTCAACAGATAAAATCATGGAAATATAGCAGCTTAGGTCTTTCCATATTTAAACTTCAGCGTCAAGTGTGCCTTTAAATCCATCTGAAAGTGCACAGGACTGCATTTTAACATTCTGTCAACAAAAACCTGTGTGTTTTAAAGCTTGCTGATCTGGGATGAAGCAGCACTGAATAGAAATGGTGATTACAGAGCTACTGACAGAACATTTTGAAAAAAACAAAGACTGCTGGCCTTTGCCTTGCTAGATCCAGCTTGGTACAGTGAAAGCAAACCAACCATTTATTGGCTTCCAAGGTGGAAAAGCTATATAAAAAAACGCTCAGGTAAGTTTTTCAATACATACACGTTAGCTCACAAAAGAGTCATAGACAACCCTGTAAAGGAACCCATGAATTGCCAGTGAACATCATCACCTGAACTCATCAAAAATAAACTCAAAAGAAATGCAGAAATCAGAATGATGTGGGAATGCTTCCAGCTTCAGAGTTCTTGTTTATGAAAACCTCTGGAGAGAAAAGAAAATGGGTGGCTGGCTGCCAACTAAGGCTATTTGTCATAAATATGCCTCATAGCACCTTCTGGAAACCTGTGTGATTTCTAAACATACTCTTAGCCAAACCCCATGATTTAATTCAATATGCTGCACCTTCCGGCTTTACTTAAAAGGCTTGATTTTGGTTCTCTCTACAAACTGAACATAAAATAGCCTTGTTCACTATAATATGTGGAAGAATAACTAGAGCTGAGAAGCTGCCTTTGTACCTGTGGAGGGCCATGGACTCTTCTCCCCACACATGCACATCAGCATCTATCTAAGGATGAACAGCACAAAATAAATTTCCCATTTTCTTCTCACACTTTTTGTCTTTCCTGAAGGAGTCCTGGGGCTGAGAGGTGGGTGTGGGGCTGGGTTTATCCTGTAGGAATTATCTTTCTCCCAAGGCCCAGGGATCAGTAAGCAGAGGCATGTTTCAAGCCTATTTCCAAACGCATGCAAAGAAGAAAGTTTAAGACCTATGACCAAATTCTGCCTTGTTTTTTACCCTTGTGTGGAAGTTGAGCTGCCAAGACAAAAAACAAGAGCAGAATTTGGCTCTGTGTAACTTATTTTTAAAGGATTTCCTGTTAACCTCAGTCTCTAAAAGGCAACCAACAGCTAACCTTGCCCCACAACCTACCAACATAGAACAAAACAACCACAAATCCCTCCAAACTCAGGAATCTCATCACTTTAGGAAAATACAGTTTCTAAGTAGCAGATACAGAAAGAAAGAACAGGCAAGGCCTGATCTCAGCTCTGCATTAACTGGCAGTGATACCAGAAGCTGTAAAATAAAAAGTCTCAGACCAGACACAGTAACCTGCTCCCTCAGTTCATTTCTCCGTGAAAGCTGAATGTTTTCTTCTCTTTGCAATGCTGCAGACAAGAAGACAAATTTCAAACCAAGAAGTCTGAGAGAAAGACAGAAAGCCAAACAATCAGAGACTATGGGACTAATCTGGTGACTCGGCGCAACCAAACACAGATTTGTTTTCCTAGTGAAATGAGTTGTAATGAATAAAGTTTCCTGATTTTCAGTCAGCGGGGGCTCTGTGCTTTGTTAAACTCACAACTTGATTCTTCTCTTCCTGTTTGTTATTCTGAATACAGAGAGTTTTGAGTGCCAATGGTTAGAATCATAGAATAAGAATCATCAAGGTTGGAAAAGATCATCAAGTCCAATTGCCAACCCAGCACCACCATCAAACAATGTCCTCAAGTGCCATATCCATGTTTTTCAAACATTTCCAGGGATGGTGACTCCACCGCTTCCCTGCACAGTCTGCTCCAATGTTTTACAATCTTTTCTGTGACTTTTTTCCCCCCACCTAATGTCTAATCTAAATGTCCCCTGGTGCCACTTGAGGCAATTTCCTCAAGGTGTGTTTTTAAGAGGAAAAAAGAAAAATATTCAGATGCCATGAAGGTCAAGTGGGAACATGACTGTGACATGAAGGATTGGATCTCACAGCAATAGCCATCAGGAAATTCCCTGTCTGCACTTTTGCTTCCCTTCTGGCCCCGTTTCTTGATATATTGTAATTGCAAGTCCTGGAAGGCATCCGCAGCCCAGTTCTTGGCGTGGAGGGAGGATGGAGAGGGCTCCAAGTGGGAGATCAATCTCCCCTTAGGGGTAAAGATGGGCCAGGGGCAGATGTGGTGTGCCATGAGCCACCCACTGCTGCCCTGCTCCTGCATCTACAACAGTGGTAAAATGGGAAAATAACAGAATTGTTTGGGTCTTTAAGAGACCTTAAAGATCATCATGCAGTTCCACAACCTTGTCATGCATGGGACATCACCCACTAGACCAGGTTGCTCAGAGCTCCACCCATCCTGGTCTTAAAACACTTTCAGAGATGGAGCATCCACGTCTCTGGGAGACCTGTTCCAGTGCCTCACCACCTTCACAGTTAAGAATTTATCTGTAATGTTTAATCTCAACCTGCCCTCTTTTCAGTTTGAATCCGTTCCCCCTTGTCCTGTCACTCCATGCTGTTGTACAAAACCCCTTTCCACCTTTCTCGCAGGCTCCCTTCAGGCACTGTAAGGCTGCCATTAGGTCACCCCCAAGCCGTCTCCTTTGCAGGCTGAGCACTCCCAATTTTCTCAGCCTTTTGTCACAGGAGCGGTGCTCCTTCCCTCCAGTGAACTCGGTGGCTTCCTCTGGACTGGCTCCACCAGGTCCGTGTCCCTCCTGTGCCGGGCTCGGTCTCCACCCTCCCCTTCTTCCTGTGCCTCGCACACCTCCTTCTGCCCCCAGGCCAGCACGAGTGCCCTTCCTGCGGCTCCCGAGGGCGGCAGCAGCAGCGCTGAGCTTGGGAAGGGCAGAGGAAGGGCTCAGCTTTGGCGAACCCCCCACTCCATCCCCTCACGCAGACCCCGCCATGCTCCCTCCGCTGCGGCCGCCAGGGGGCGGAGCTTCCACCGTGGCCACGCCCCTTGGCCACGCCCCCGAGCGCCTGCGCGCCGCCGCCACCGGAGGCGGAAGCGCGGCGGGGCGGAGCGGCGCGGGCAGCGTCGGGCGCCGCCATGAGCTTCCTCATCGACTCCAGCATCATGTTCACCTCACAGGTACCCACCCCTGCCCCGCCGCGCCTCCGGCCGGGAGAAGGGCGAGGGAGCGGGGAGGTCCCGCCGTCACCGGGCTCCCCTCTCCGTGCGCCGTGCCGGAGGAGCGCGCGTGCGCGTCTCCCCGCGCGGGGGCGCGCGCACCCCCAGGGGCGGCCGGGCCCGACCGGGCCGAGCTCCGCTTAAGTGTGAATTTAAGTTCCTCCAGTTGGAACAGATAGGGAGGTTCGTCTTGCAGGTCTCTACTGAGTCCTCGGTTTATTTCTGATATTTCTCGGCAAGGTTGACCCTAGGCAGTTGGGCCAGATGAAAACGCGTTTAAGTGGATCACAGAGGGATCTGATTTAGGCTTCTGAGCTGGTGTGAAAGTTTTGTTGTGTAGTGATGAGGGATGAGCTGAGGAAAGGGAACCTTTCTCCTCTCAGCAGCAGGTGGTTGTCTTAGATAGACTTCAGTGCACACCCCTAATTCCTGATAATTTTCAGGACAGCTTTTGGCCTTTTCTTAGAAGAACAGTGCCCTCCCATTGATAATGCTTTAATTTTTTCTTAAAACATGCTTTTTCACTCTTGGTGGCTTGAGCGTAGCTTTGATACTGTTAACGATTCACCCAGAAAAAAAACTCCCACTTTTTTGCTTTGAATTCTGAGCTCTAACTTATCTAATAGCTTTTCTTTCATTTCTGATGGCAGCTTTGAATCCTCTCATCATCTTCAATAGTTCCAAGTTAGATGTTCAAGTCTCTGCATGTAATTGTCAAATGCTCAAGATTTTGCTGAGCTTACATGTCACATTCACCTGCAGTGTCTTGGAGTGTGAACTTTTACCAAAATGTCTTTCTTTGCTTTTGTACAGTCCCTAACACAAGGGGAGTCTAATCTTCACGTTCAGTTTTCTGTTCTTCTTGTACTTACTTATCTTTTCATCTTTATCTCTTACTTACTTCTTTTTAAAGAGTTTGTCTCTACCTTTTTCCTCATTCCCACTGTTATATGTGGAATTACTTTATGTAGATCTCATTTGCTTATCATACTTCTTTAACTTATGACCTGTAGATAGGAGGTTTACAGAATATATTTCCTTTTTGCTAGCAGCTGCTTTAAAGTCTGAAGTCCTCCTCAAACAAGTTTTGCCAGCTGTTGCAAATCACTCATTCGACCTCATTCCTATTTCAGTTGTTCTTTCAAGGCAGCTGCGTTTGATCTTCTTGCCCAGCATTCCAGGTATTCCTTGTCTGTAAATCATGTCAGTGTGTTACCTTTGCCACTGTGGTTACTCCTGATGTGCAGGGAAGTGATCCACAATAATTCCTTTGCTTTTGTCTTTGAATATTTCCCATCTCCACGGCAGGGTGGGCAGAAAGCTCTGGCCTTTTCCATGTGCTCTGAGGAGATACACTGACTTTATTGTTTGATGTCTGACACATACTGAATTTTGTCTTTGCCTTGGGGTCAAAGCTACTTCTGTAAAAAATATTGAGTATTTCCTGAATTCTCTTTTTGCTTGGGTTCTTTTAAATCATTACACTCCCTTTCAGTCTTACAAGGAATAGATGGGGCTACCCAGGGGAGGCCTGACAACACAGCCTCCTTTTAATCTCTGAAGACAGGTAATGCAATTTTGGCTGCCTTGTTCAATTTGTATTTACTTCATTTAAGTCATCTGCAAAATAGCTGTGGTATTAAGTTGATCCCTTCAGGAGTGTGGCGAGACTTAAACAAGTTTTATAATGTGCTTTCACAACCACTGAAATGCAAAGTGTTATTGGCTTTTTTTCTGCTTCACCTGCCTTGTCCATGTGGCTCTCTGCAGCTCCAGATTGTGGTTTGGCATTCAGCACTGCCTTTTCCCCACCTTAGAGATGCTTATAGCACCTTTCACCCACAATGTGTCAGTGTCTAACCAGTTGCACTGTAAAAACCTCTACAAAAAATTCACATGCACTTCTTGTCTACAAGAAACAGCAGATGTTTTTATAAAATTTACTCATCCCTAGAAGATGTGTATGTGGTGGATATTGAAGTGTTTGCTTTGCCTCAATTTCTCAATTTCCTGTAAAAAAAACCATAGGCTTTAATTCTGTAGATTGCAAGAATGAAACGAGAATCAGCAGTGCAAAGGATTCTGGCAGGCCAGGAACTGAGGAATTTTGAGAATTTAGGAACACCAAACTCTGTTGTATTGACTAGATCTTCCTTAAGGCCGTAGTCTTTTGTGTCTGCTACACTTGGATATTTAAAATATCTCGTTTTCCATGGAAAGAAACCGTGGAAAGTTTTAATATATTGTGGATCTTGGGTACTTTGAGTTAGCTCTTTTCCTTCCATTTGTTTAATTTACAGTCAGCAGTGCAGTGGGTTTGTGTTTGGCAAGTTGCAGGATGCAAATGTTGAGTGCTTCGTCTTTTCTGCAGGTGCTGTTCTTTGGATTTGGATGGCTCTTCTTCATGCGAAAGCTCTTCAAGGATTATGAGGTGAGAAGGAACCTTTCATTACAAGTCTGTATCTTAAAAAATTACTCCCAATTATAGAAATATTTTAAAAACTGCATTTAGCCTTATTCCTCTCTTTAATCCCTTTTATCTTATCTGCAGTTACTTTCTTTTTAATTTCCTCTTGTGCTTCTATTTGAAAGACTCCTAGATATCTGAGGAAATGGGTTCTTCTGTGGCCACTGAAAGTTTCCATACTGGCTACTGTTAAACAAAAAGAAATATGGAGGAGATACAGGGATAATAGGAAACTGAGGGAACTGTTTTGCCTTTTGCTCTAGTAAGCCCACCTTATATAAAGTGAAATTTTTGAGACAAAATCAAATCCAGTGGTTAACTTTAAACTCAGTGAGATGTGTAAGTTGCAGCTGAATTGGTTGTGAGGCAGCTTAGATGGGATAAAAATGCCATTCTCTTATCCATAGTGGAGTATGAGACTGTATTCTCTCAGGGATGGTTTAAGTGCAAGCCAAATTCAGACCCCAACAGTTCTTCTGATGTGGATTTTGTTTTTAAATCTAAGGTTAATATCAAAGAGTTCTCTTAGTTTATGAGTTTGCTCTCTGTTTCCCATGAGGCTTTTGGCTTCCTCCTGAGCAGATAAAGGGCTTGGTGCCTTTAAGCAAGAGATCCAGTTGTGGGCCATCATACCTTGTGATTTGTTTTGTTACCTGAGGGATATCAGGATGCCATTCCAGAAATGTAAGTGCCTGATGTCTGTGGATTGTTCTCTGCATTGCAGGTGCGACAGTATGTGGTCCAGGTGATCTTCTCTGTGACTTTTGCCTTCTCTTGTACCATGTTTGAGCTCATCATCTTTGAGATTTTGGGAGTGCTGAACAGCAGGTAAGTCTGGGAGCCTTCTGGGGTCTGGTCTGCCTTGTGCTCTGCAGCATCTTCAGTCTAACTTCTAAATTAATGGATTTGTCTTGGGTTGAGGAAATCATGGGAGAAAACTGTCAACAAATCAATCAAGATGTTTGTGCAGCAACATTTGTTTATTTGACAGAACATGGGACTAGGAGCCATAAGCTTCCAATTTTCCATGCAGTTAACAGTTGGTCTGGGTCCTTAGGGCAAGGCTTAGGTCTTTGACTTTCTCCATTTGTGAAGTTAAAAGAAATTATTTCTTTTATGGAGGTATTGTAAGTCTTCAGATCATGCTAAGGCACTTTTCAGATGCTAAAGACTACAGAAACTTTAAGCACTGATTTTTCTTTGGTGGTGAGAGGAGTGAATAAGATATGAAGCTAATTGTGGAGTGAAAGCTATGTCTGTAAAAATACAAGATTTGTGAATCAAAGGTGAATCCCTGCTTGACAATAGGGTGAGGACTTCTACATAAAGGTGGTGTTAAAAACTGTCTTCTTTGGAAGTCAGTAGGAAAGAGAAGATAGAACCATAACATGTAGAGGCTAAGTTGGGTTTCTTCTTATTCTATCTAATCATAGAGATTCAAGTATATTCAAGATCATAGAGATCACAAGTATAAGAGAGCAGTCAAAGGGGTTGAAAGGCAAGAAGCACAGAACTGTTGAAAGGTAATGCTAGTTCTGTATGCTATTAATATATGGGGCTGGTAGCCAGAGAGATCACTGAGGAGAATGCTTTTATGAGCTTCAATAAAGGGCTAGACTTCAGTATAGATGAAAATGTTTGCCTCTGAATCAGTTAGGGAAGAAGAAATGATGAGGATCCTTGTCACTTTTTCCTGAGGATAAAAAGGATATGAGTTAATGTTGGGAATGGGGACGTGTATTTTTCTGTTCAAGTAAAGTGAAAGGTCATTTCAGCCAAGATGAATCTCATTTGTGTTTGACTACTCTAATTTGGTCAGAGGAGTATTGATCATGGTGATCTATATATGTGTTTATAAAACCTTACTTTGCAAAGTCTTGCAGATGAGACAATTCTGAAGTGAAACACAATGAATTATCAACCTTAAGTATTTTTAGTCTTTTCAGTATGGATTAGCTCTTTTTTGACTCAGCTGTTCATTAGGAAATTAATTACTGCTTATACTTAGTTTTCATTTACTGTTGTACCAGATGAGGAGTCAGTCACATGAATCCTTCTGCAACTGTCATTAGTCACCATAGAAACTACAGTATTTCATAAAATACCCACCATAGTTTTCTGGATGGTTGTTTAGTTTTAAATACACATTCTTGACCTCTGCATTTAAAAATAAAACCATACAAAACCCCTAACCAAACAACTCCCTCTCCTCTACCCTAATAAAAAAAATCGAGAATATTCTATATACTAAGCCAATATTTTTCATTGCTTGATGTAGTTTAAAAGATTTCACTGACATGCAATTTTCTTTGAGAAATTTGTTGTATTATGATATCATGCTAATCAGTGTTTTGGCTTTATTTCAGCTCTCGATATTTTCATTGGAAGCTGAACCTGTGTGTCATTTTGCTCATCCTGGTCTTCATGGTGCCCTTCTACATTGGTTACTTTGTTGTGAGCAATATCAGATTATGTGAGTACTTGGTTTGTGGCAGGAGAGCTGCTAATTTGAGCATAGGAATACAAATGAAAAATAATTTTGGTCACTGTCCTTGTACCTCCCTCCTTGCTCTGTGTTTGTTCTGGCTAAACACCTTCTCTTTGGAACTTTATGCTGTATCATGAGCCATTCATTGAACAGTCAGGAAATGCTTTACATGACCCCAGAAAATGCTGCTTTTCTTCACGGGTTGCAACAAATTTGAGCACTTCAGAGTAATATTACTGGGATTTGTTCCTTTGCAATTTTAAGCTTGCAGCCAAACTCTGCAACCCTTGGCAAGGCTATGTTGTTCTGCTGAGGGGCAAAAGAAATGAGGCAGAGCAGCTCAATAAATCACTTCTGAAGCAGAAAAGCTCAGTAAATTACTTTTGCTGTTTTTGTTTCTGCTGTCTGGATGAGGCCTCTTCCATGGGCTAATGGACACTTAACCCCTGAGCTGTTGATACTCATCACTCTGTTGGTGAAGCTTAGGCATATAGGTTGGGAATATTAAATTTGTAGTTTAGCCATGAAGATGAAATATTTAAGATTCGTGTTCAAGACCACACAAGAAAGAAGCAGTGAAGTGGTCCTATGTGGACAGTGGAGCCTTGTGGGAGGTGAAGGGGTGTACACTGCAAGCTATAGCTCTGTCAGATGACACCTGCTTTGGCTACCTGTTCTCAAAGTAGCATTTAGATCAATGCAGAAATGTTGCAAGCTATAAAAAGCCCTAAAGGAAGAACCTATTTTAAACACTCCCTTTTTCCTCTCCATTAGTGCACAGACAGAAACTACTTTTTGCATGTGTTGTGTGGTTGACATTCATGTATTTCTTCTGGAAGCTGGGGGATCCATTTCCTATCCTCAGCCCAAAACATGGTGAGTTTCATTTTCTTGCTGATTTCTTCCCTCCTGCAAATAGGCTTTGTTATTTCACTTTTTATTTTGGAGCTATTATTATCTCAGCTCTGCAGCTGAGACTGTAGAAAATAATTCCTGCAACTGAGGGTCAGGGTCTGCTGTGCTTTGAAATCTGCAATGTGAAGTTTGTCAGACTGACAGAAATGGGTGGATATATCTGGATTATTTTCATTAGTTTTCTTTCAGTACCACTGGAAAACTTGAAGGAAGTAAGTCCTAAATAAACCTAGACTGTGTAAGGACATGGTGTACTTTTGAGGACACAGAAACTATCTCCACAGAAAGTTGATCACAATTTTTATTCACTTACTTCTTTTTATTATGGAGACTAAACCTAGTTTATTTAAGAAGCAGATCAACAACCAGTCCTTCTTCTGACTCTTTTTTTCAGTCTGGTTTTTCTTTCTTGTGACTGAAATCAGATGAGTTTAGCATGAGTGACTGTCCAGTTGTGTCCAAAACACAGCAGTGTGCCTAAACTCCAGAGCTGCCCAGATTGTAGCCAGCAACAGGCCTGGCAGTTGTGCTGGCTTTGGTACAGATTGCTGCTGTGCCTGAGCCCCGAGGCTGTGCAGTTGCATGGGACTGGAGTGTGAGTGGGTGAGTGCTGCTGGATACCAGAGCTGTTTGTGTGCAGAATTACCTCGGGTGTCTCTGTTGTGGTTGTGAGTATTTACAGTGTGAAGATACTGTGTGCATTTGGGTTAGTTTGGGTGCAGCAGAGTTAGCATGTGCCTGGCTTTGCTAAACCTTGAGGCACCTGACTGTGCTGAAGGATTCTAATGCTGTTAGAACCAGATTATTTATCACCTGTGTTACCTGTGTAACTTATATTGCCCTTCTATTTCCCCTGCACTGGAAAATTGTTTGGATATTGTTCCCAACAGGTGAAATTGAGTCAGTTTGATGAAAATTGGTGAATATGTCTGTCTGCATACAAAATGCTCTGCTTAGTCTTTCTGTTCTGTAGGAAGCTGCTTGACTGTGTACTCACATGAGAAGTTGAAGGATACCAACTTGTGTAGGGTCTGCTCACCCTTTCATCTGTGATCCTAAAAGTTTGCCAAGAGAACATGTTTATCTGTGTTTTGTAATTGTGTCATTTGCCTCTGAAATCCAGCAGCTGATGTATAGTGCAGATCCCTCTGCCCAGTGTTCCATTGCCAAGAAAAACTTGTATCCATTGTGAGCTGCAGAAGGTGCTTGAGTTGGCAGAATGTAATAATCCAGTGGAAACTTAGCCATGGGGTTTGGGTAATCCTCTTTAGGTCACCAAAAGGTTCTGGGAGGCTGTGTAGCACCTGCAGATTTCCAGAATAGGTAATAGGGTGTTCTCTGTTTTTAATTGTACTTTACAGGGTGTGATACCTCCACTTAAAAGTTTTAGAGTGCCTTATCCTACCAGGTGTAGACGTGAGGTTATAGCAAAGGATTCTACATGTTTATTCCCTGCTGCATTGTTGGCATGCTGCTGTTGTGCATGTACAGACAAGGCTGCTGTGGGTTTCATCAGGGAATGGTGACCCAGTCGAGGCAGGTGGGGATGGGGATGGCAGTGTCCTGCAGCTGAGAAGTGCACCATTGAGCAAGGGCTCCCTTGGACTGCAACTTATTTAACAAACCTGCGTTTGGGAGCTCATAGTAGAAGGAAGGTTGTGCTTAATGACACACCAGTATTCTAATAAAGCTCTTACCTTTATCTGAGTTGATGGAACATTGATTCACTTTACGTGTGAGTTTCATGGGGAAGCATTGCTCCAAGCAGTGGAATGTCATGTCATTTTGAAGGCACCTCTGTTTTAAGTGCTGCAGTCTGACAGTGTATGGGGCAAAAGGCCAGTGTATTGTAGCACATTCTGTAGCTCCTGTAAATCTCTGTGCAGCTGCACATGACTGGGTGTCTCGGTTTCCCTTTGTGAAGTCTTTTTGCCTTGTTTTCATCATTCATTCCACTTCTCTGAAGCATGAAATGTGGCTTGGAGCTCAGCCATCTCAGCTTTGCAATCGTATAAGCTCTAAATGTGCTGTGTGTGGCAGCTGCTCTATAACCAGCTCCCTAAAGAGCGACTGGTGTTTACTACACATGGCACTGTGTCCTGGGAAGGACAGGTTGAGGTCTGTGTTTAAGAATAACTGCAGCTTCAGTGCTTGGTGATGGTTACAGCACAGGCTTATGTTCATGTTGAATTACATACTTTAGAGTCTGCTTGGTGCTCAGGCAGAAGACCTTGTTGGTGATCTCCTCAACAACGTGTTTGTGTCAACCAGATGAACACTGAACAGCCAGGAGCAGCTTAAGCTTCTCAACTCCACTGTCCTACAAGCAAGCTTGTATCTGATCTGGAGGGGTCATTTCTAATGGAATAGGGGTTCAGACATTTTTAGGCCAGTTTGCCAGGACCAATTGGTTTGGTAATAATTGTTGATAATTGCAGAAGTGTCTTTATGGAAGACACTCCTTTATAAGTGCCTGGTGGATGATCTGTTTTCCCACTTCAGCAAATGGCAAACGTATTTTATTAGTTTGGAACCAAAATATTGATATTTAGTCCTCTCCACATATTCATATATCTGTCTTAAGTTTCTTCACAGCTGGAGTTCCCCATTCCTGCTTCTAAGCATGGTAATGTGACTTCTGAGCGAGACTTCCTACCCCTTTCTTCTCCTAGTCCCTGTCTGTCCTTCCTGTTACCTGGGGTCATTGCAGTGGGAAGGCAGTCAGATCAATTAAGCAGCTCTGTGTTACAGTAGGAAGGCACCAAGTGTGGAGCAGAGTGAAGAGAGCAAGGTTGCTGATGCCATGTTTTTCCCTCCCTCAGGAATCCTGTCTATAGAACAGCTCATCAGCCGAGTTGGTGTGATTGGGGTGACACTCATGGCTTTGCTGTCAGGATTTGGGGCTGTCAACTGTCCATACACTTACATGTCCTACTTTCTCAGGTAACTGCAGCCTTATGAAGTAATTGTTCAGCTTTTTGAGATTATTTTTTGCTTTTCCTGTGGCATTGTTTCAAGGTTTTTTTGTTACTTTTTTTCTGAATCTAGCTGCTGTCATGTCTGCATGCTAGAACCATTTCCACTGCTGCTGCATATTCCCCTTATACTTTTCTTTGTCTCGTGGGCATGTGCTCATCTCCTGAGATGGGATAGCAGGCCTAACTGGGGGTTTTTATTTTGCAGGAACGTGACAGATGCAGATATTCTGGCTCTGGAGCGACGGCTCCTCCAGACTATGGACATGATTGTTAGCAAGAAAAAAAGGTGAGAGGACAACGGTAGCATGAAATTATTTATCTCAAGGATTTGCAGTCAGTATGGTACAAGATGGTTCTTGAAGTGATATAAGATGGATTTTGAAATATGAATTGGGTTGAGCTGTGTGGTGTTTTGTCCTGGCCTGATACATGACTGTTTTAACACTAAGTAGTACCCTTTGTGGCTGCAGTGGCACAGATTAGGCTTCCAAGGCCATTTGTAACTCTCTGCTGGCAGCATAACTAATCTGTAGGATGGGCACCTTTCTCTCCTGCAGAGTCAGGGACTCTTAGACTACTACAGCTGGCTCTTACTTGTGGTTTCAGGTTTGTACATATGGTAGATCCTGGTCAAAGCTGAAGCAGGGTAGTGAAGTGGTGTGGACACAGCTATATTCTTGTAAAGAGCAAGGTTTATATTGTTTAAGTTTTGCAGAATTGCAAAACATTGCTAATGTGGATATACTGTAGTACACAAGTGTGCCATCAGAACTCTGCTGGTATTGGTTTAGCTTATTACATGTCCCTCAAGCTAAAAAACCTACTTTCAGAAACAATGTAATTTCATTTACACTGAAAAGATTTTTGTCTGCATATTTCATGTCAATATTACATATTTGATGTCCTTCTAGTAGTGCAGAATGAAATCCAATTACTGGAGTCACTTCAAAGGTTTGACTGTCTGATGCACCAGTCTCCCAAACTTTACTTTTGGTGCCTTAATGTTTCAATAGAAGCTTTTAACATTTGCAGGGGAGCTTTTAGATAGCCTAACCTTGCCAAATTTATCACCATGTGTGTATTAGCTGATGGAAGTGTAGTTAAAGCATAACCTCCTTCCCCTTTGAAAATGTTCAATGGTGAACAACTGTTAACTTTGACTCATGTGGTCATGTGTGAGATGGTAAGTAGTGAGAGAATTTATTTACTCAAGTTTAATTGTTTTAATTGACTGGAAGTACACTAAAAGACTGCCTTTGGAGTTAAAAGAGTGCTGTTTCTGACTCTGCTGTTTTGTTTTGTACAGTGTTTTTGGACTTCTGATCCAGGGAGAATGATGGAGTAAAAGTCAGGATGCCAGCATTAGAAACTAGCATTTCTTGCCTTCCTATGGCCAGGAAATCCTCTGAATATGGCAACTTTCTAGCCATTATGAAGAGCCATATATTAATCACTTGGTAAATTATAATGAAGCAGTTCTGTAGATTTTGTTCTCTTTTTTGCTTTGATGGGGAGCAATGGCTTGCATGATTGGACTTTTGGCTCATATAAAGCCAAATTGGAAAGGTTAGATATGTGTCAGTCCAAATGCAACCAAGTAATTGGCAGAACAAGTGGGAATAGCAGTATTTTCAATGCTACATTTCCATAAATTGTCAGTGATGTGCTGGCCACCTTCTCAGTACTACTGATAGTTCAGAACTTAGCATTGAGCACAAGAGTTGTAAGGTAATAGAACATAAAGCTTTTTGTTTTCTTTGCTGATCCTGACATTTCTTCTCATGCCAACCCTTATTCATGCTGGCTTTCTAGTCAGTAGGAGATGGTGAAAGTTGTTTGCCCTGAGGGTTTTTGCAAGNNNAATAACTTATGTTTAGGATAGTGAACAGAAATTTGTCCTGTAAAATTTACTAGAGCAAATTGAATTAGAATAGACTAGAGCAAATTTTTGAATTAACCATTCTAAATGATTAGAAGTAACAGATAAAAATATAACTGAAAAAGCTCTCCCCAAGAGGGAAATAATTTGGGATCTAGCTTTCATGATTAATTGAGATATAATTTCATGATACGGTATTCTTGTTTTTCCCAATTGATACAATAGAAAGACCCACTCCAGGATCAATAAGGGGTCTGGTATTTTTGGTTCCCATTGAAAAATGAGGCCATAAAGTTGAGGGTTTTCTCCTAAAACTGCAAACAAAAAAGGTAAGTTAGGGTTAAATTGGTGAGCCTGGCACGAGTGGATGGCTGTTGACACTTTGTTCAGAGCATCTTGGCTTCTTTACTTAATGTCCTTGGTGAATTTAGAGTGGTATCTCCTTTTAGTAGGTCAAATAGAGGAGCCAAATCTTGATTTGTAATTCCTAATAAGGGTCAAATCCAATTGATGGCTCCCAAGAGCTGTTGCACATCATTGAATGTCTCTGGGTTGTCTCCTAGTTGAATTAATTGAGGTGTCACAGTTTGTTCAGTAATCCTGTATCTAAGGTACTTCCATGGAGAAAGTAGTTGTATTTTTTACTCCTGGCCACTGTGTGGGTACAGAGATCCCTGCCACCTCTCAAAAGAGAAAATTTGCCTTTGTGTATCTATAGCCTTGTGCTTCACCTGGACATTGCTGCATTTTTGCTGCAATGCTGTGGATCATTTGGGACAGACCATGTGAATCTGTGTACTGTGAAGAAAGCAAGGATTAAAAATGCATTTC
>VZTT01013024.1:9810-34143 GCA_013400855.1 Buphagus erythrorhynchus | reverse complement strand
GCTAAATACACAATACTTGGAACCAGGCTTTAAAGAGCTATTTGCACAAGATATTTATCTGAGTGATATAAGGGGGAGGATATTCTTCATAATCAACAACCATTCAAGGGAAAATTGCAATTGTGAAGAAAAGGTAGCTCATCAGCAGCTCACTTATCAACTCCACAGGCAGATCCTTGCGTGCAAAAGTTCCTGTATCAATGGCCCCAGACAAGATTTTGGGAAGAAGTCAATCCCTAACTCAAAACAAGTGCCTGTAGTGGTAAAGCATATCTATTAAATCAAATGAACTTTGCAATTAAACACCATGCAAACAAGAAAGACGGTCAAAAGAAACTTCTGAAAAGGCAAGTGGAAGCATTGGATCAATGTTGTTTCAGGGTTATAATATTTTATCATTTATACATTTGTTATTGAATCTCTAAGAAAAGGAAACAGCCAGGAACTTCTGACTGCAGTGTTCAATTGGAAAGAAGTCATAGCTGCTATTTAGAATTGTCTTGCTGGGCATTATAAAAAGAGAAGAGAAGATACAGCCAAGAGTCACTACAGCAGAAACTTCAAAGTAAAGCAATAATTATTTGTGAAAATGGTATCAAAAGAATCATATGGATCATAGAGATACATTATAAATTGATCAAGCTTGACAGTCACAATGTCTCCTAGTGTGCTTATAAGACAGAAATTTTAGATATCTTACTTTGATTTTGTGTTTGGAGAAGTCATTTGAATGATAGTAACCATACATTACCGAGTCCACATCTATAATAGAAAACAGAGGAGTTCTCAGAGCATGAAGAGATAACATCAAAATCTTCATACTCTATGTAACACATTTAATCACAAATTATTTAAGCCTGCTTTCCTGAGGGGGAGGTTAACAGTCTTCAACTTTGAACAAAGGTCCATTTTACAGATGCTAAGTGTCCAAAGTTCCTAAAAACCCATACCAAAACTGATTGAAAACATAGGAGTATGTAAATCTGACAGCTGGAAATTTTTCCTACTCCCATTATGTCTACTCACATCTGATCATTCCTATCTAACATACAAGTCAGATGTTTTGGAATGGAAAATTATATGACTCCATAGATTGAGAAAATATAAGTTAATGGAACTATTTGTAACTTTTGAATGCTGTCATAATTTGGAAATTTTTTTTAAAATGCTGAAATCAGAAAAAATAACTTTCTACTACCTATACTCCATTATCTCACCTATCACTTAATTTCTGGCAGAATCTTATGCACATGCTAAGGGAGGAAAAGAGCCTGAGCACAGATGTCATTTTGTCACCTGCAGAAAATAATCCACCTATAATGTACTCTTGGAGCACTGTTGGGAATAATAATTGCTGCCTCTTTCTCCAGGGAAGTCTAGAACCTCACTAGCTGTATTCAGTCCATCAGGGAAAACTAAAATCACTTTCCCAATAATCTGACAGCAGTAAGGAAAGCCAGTGAGCTAAGCATGAATAAGGTGTATTTAAACAATTGCTACTTCTTGCCTGAAATACAAAATAGTAGTTTGTTTGTTGATTTGTTTGTTGTTGATTTGTTGTGTTTTTTTAGAACTGAGTCACAAATCAGATTGCAGTGCCTAGAAAGCTTATGGAAGACTAATGCCAGTACAAAACAAATTCAAGCAATCAGGATAGCCTTTCTAAGTTACTTAGTTTTATTTGAAAACAGGAGTTACAATGCCCAGGTGTGGACAGGTGTGCAAGCAAACTGCTCACCTCACCTCCAGAAGGAAAGTTTGACATGGCAAATAGAATTTATCAAGAAACCTTTCTCCCCCAGAGGCTGCTGTGCTAAAAACTTGTCTATGGTGGTTAGAGAAGATGCACTTTTTTACCCTGTGCCTCTTCTGGCACCCCTCACATCAGACCTAGAGAACCCAGGGTTCTGTTTTTTAATGAAACTTAAGAAAAAGATCTCAGCATATCAAGCACTTAGGTTAACTCTGTTTTCTTCACTTTTTTTGCAGCTCAGTAGATATGCAGGCAGATACTTCAAAACAAGGTCTTCTTAGAAACATACCATGTTTTTACAGGTGCTGTTTCAGGAGGAACACACAAACTCAGGGGATCAAGAAATATTCATCTTTGAAGGTCAGTCAAATTGAAGCATTCACTTTAAATTAATATTCACTAACCTGAAGAATAAACAGTTTTCCCCACTTAGCTATTACTTGCTGTTTACCACTTTGGAGATGATAATGTACTTGGGACATGTCCTGAAAAATTATCATATGCACATGGAGATATTTGTGGTCAGAATGAGATGTAAACTGTAGAAACCTGGATGTGCTGTCTGCCTGTGAGTTATGTATATAAGTTCCCTATAGAAGCAATGGAGATCTAGTCAATTCAGTTAATGAAATCTGGATTGTAATTCAGATGCATAATTGCAAAAGCCAATTTTATTTCTGAATAGGTCTCCAAAACCAGCTAGACCTATTTTTGGCACTTGTGAGCTCAATTCCTTCACTTAAGTACAGCCACACAGTGCTGTCTCTGCTGTGTCAGGGCATTGTAGGTGGTTTGGAGTTGCTGTTCAAGAATGGTAAAACCCTTCTGTAGGAAATCTAGGGGGATTCACTATCTGGCTGTTGATTTCTCAACTTATGGTCTCCAGGTACTCGTCTAAACACTGTTCTCTCTCCTAACATAATCAGCAGTATTTGAGACACTTGCATGAGAATTATAGTACGTTGTTGGATACTCAGATTTCCATTTTTGGCCAAGTCCTTAAATTAAGCCACTCTTCCTTTGTGGGACACAGCATCCATTCCCACTCAGAATGCAGAGGGACTCATGTTTGTGGAATCATAGAATGGTTTGGGTTGGACAGGACCCTTAAGATCATCCAGTTCCAGGCCCCCTTCTATTGGTAGGGACACCTTCCACCAGATCAGGGTGCTCACAGCCCCATCCAGCCTGGCCTTGAACATTTTCTGGGATGTTCTCTGACACATGCATGTTATATTTCATTCACTAAGCTTAATGATAATATTTTATGCAGTGACATGGCTGGAATTAATGGCTACACCTGTCTCTCAGCTACAATGGGCTATAACTGTGACCAGCTACAGAGTTTCAAGGCTTTGGAGACAACCAGCAGCCCTATCTGGCCCTGCCTGACTCGCTGTGTCCTTCCCAACTCCTGGCCATGGCCCTGGATCCCATTTGAGCCCAGCCTGGATCCCTCAGTCCTGGTCTTGGCTCAACCTTCCTGGACTTCTCTGACCTTGGACCTGGCTCACACCTCTGGCCTGCTGGTCTGTGGCTCCATGATGTTCTCCACTGATGGTGAACCTGAAGAGACTGTTTGGCCAGGCAGCTCTGCCATTTGAGACACAGTAAGATAGTCACTTCCCAGCTGTCTTACACAAAGGAGAACCCACCGAAATGGAGACCAGCATCAGAGTAGCTGAATCAATCAGCCAGGTGTAAAGGATGAGTGAGGGGTGGGATGCAAAATAGTCAGATAATTGTGTTGCTATTTATTATTTCTTATCATTCTTATAAGTTGTTTTATCCTGAATGTTTTATATCTTTTTGTTATAATAAGGCTTTGCATACTGCTAGTGTGCAGTGTTATATGCATATTACTGCTGCATTTTGGGAGACAACTGATCATGTCATTTTACATGGTAGTTGTGTGAGACAGCTGTGGCAAAAGATTTCTAGAGTTTGTTTCGGTGTTTTTTTTTCTTTTCAGTTAGACATTTACAAATAATTTTTCAAAGCCTGATTAAAACCTCCTATTTTCCAACTGGCCTGAGGGTAATGCACAGATCAGTGTGTCTATGCTTAATACTTTTTCCTCTACAAATTCTACTGAATGCCACAGATGTGAAATGAAGTCTATCTCAGAGTCAAGTCTTCACATTTCTATTTGGAGTAAAAATTTGGAACAAGAACTAGACTACAGTTGTGAAAGCAAGATAGCAAATAAAGTTTTCTTCAGGCTATTTGCTAATTAGTTACTATGAGCATGTAAAGGTGGTTTAGTAGAGCCATTTTGAAAGGGTCAAGGATGTCTGTAGTCATCTACTATGGTGAAAGAAGGATCAGGCAGTAGAGTTCAATGCAAATAAATCACACAGTTACATACAGTTTGGCTTAGTTTGAGGAATGGTTAGAAAGAACTACAGAGTTTTATAGACAGTTTGTGGCTGTGTTATGGTGGTGGCATTAGAACTCAAAACCTTGCATAATTTTGACAATATCACAGTCGCTTTGTTCAGGCTCAGCAAAATGGGGAACTGGTAAAATGAGTTGGAGAGGATTCAGAAGAAAATTTTTCCTTTACTAGCTCACTTTAAGCATTCTATAGGATGTAGGTTGATTTGAAAATTAGGAGGCTCCTTTTTCTTCCATGTGTCTGGTTGGTTGGCTGGCTGGTGGGCTTGTCTTTCCTCCAGGAACTCAGCTCTTCAGAAGCCCTGCTGGTGTCAGGTACCCCTAGAGGTGCCTTTTCCACATTGTGAGCACAGGTAACTTCCCCAGCACCCATCTCCTTTACCAGCTACTGGACTGTTTTGAAAACTAAAACCTGGTACTGCAGGGGCAGTGCCTGCCATGGTCTCATCTTCATTACTCCTCATGATCTCAGGTTTTCCAGTTCCACATGGGACTGCCAGGCATGCAGCAGACTGTGCTTTCAAGGTGCAGCAGCAAAAGTAAAGATTGCCCTGAACTAAAATAAAATATCTCTGATAATTAAGAATATTACCGTGGACTTGCATATACTCACCAACTTTGATAGAAGGTACTAATGGTTCCTGTACATCATTAAAAAACTATGATTATTCTCAGTTAACTTATTTGATAAAGAAACCAAAACTTAGCTTTATGGATCATTAGTGGTACTGTAGATTCAGAGATGTCTTCAGTTGTGTTTGACAAATTTGTGAAACTGTCTCACATAGTTCCTACCACAATTACAATGTTTATCATAAAATGCATATGTTATTTTCAGTTATTGGGAATTAGTTGTCTTACAACAAGAAAACACTATTAGTCTGGCACTAATAGGTCACAAGTGAAAGCATCAAACAGAACTTCCATAATTTTTGGAAGTTTGGAATAAATTTGAGAGGTAAATCTCTGATTGCTAAAGGTCACAGGTGGGACCACAGAAGCCACAGCTACTTGATTGGATACTAGCATGTGGCCTAGGAAGGGAGTTTATGCTTCTCTTTGAGATCAGGCATCTTAAAACAATTTTATTCTGTTAAATTGCTGTATGGATAAACAAGAAATCAGTTTCCAACCAATTTCATGTGTACAATACAATGCAGAAATTCTCTTAGAATCTAGTCGTGTATTCTTAAACACAATAAAACTATGCTGAAATATCAGACTCCAAAATAGCTCTGCAAAATCAGTAATATCGTTCTCTAGGCAGCATTAAATAAAAGCATAAATCCAGAGTTATGGTGTGAAAGTGCATCTGTCTTCCTGTTAGTGAATTTTATAAAGTATGTAATTGAAACGCATGCTCCGCAAAATTTGTCCCATGCATCAGGTAGTAAGAATATTCAAATTACATTATTAAAGATCTTAACAAGTACCTTGATGGAGAATAAGCTAACCTATTACAAAAAGGGAAGCTGAAAAAAATGTTTTCTCTATAAGCCATTCTACCCAGCCATTTCATGGTGTGTTTCTAGAATATCCCTCACTGGCATCTACTACTGGCTGTGTTGGGGGAATCGGAAGTTAAATAAACAGACCACTGGTCTAATTTGAGATAATACCTCTGTTACTTAGACAGCCTTTGATAAAAAGTGTTTTGCATATCACTGGTAATTAATGTCCTCCTGTCTGTGGGAGTGTATGTCCCTCAAAAATCTTCTTATTCAGCTTGCATAATTCAGATGTATAAAACTGTCTCTTTTTTCCTTGTTGGCAAGAATTTGAAACTCCTACTCTGGGAGGTAGTGTATTATATGAAGCTGTTCTTTTCCTGCTTTTGTAGCTCCTAGGACAGCTTTTTTCCCCAGACAAAGTCAAACATCTAAGTTCCCGTTGTATGGGAATCACTTCTTTTCTGATGCACCAGTGCCAGAGCACAGCCCAGTGTCGGACTCAGCACAGCCTGCCGCAATGGAGACAGAGGTTAAACAAGGAGGTTTATTCAGTTCTGTTGGGGAAGAAACACATCTATTAACAACTTAGAGGTTTAAAGCAGTCAAAAGGCCCATTTCAAGAATAAGAGTGTCAGTTTTCACAATATTGAACTCGGCAGGTACACAAAGAGTGTCATGTGTCACCGGTGCAATACGATAGCCAAGTGCAGGGGTTGCTCCCTTCAAGTCCCCTAAAGTAGTTCAGGCTTCAGACCCTTTGAAAATATTGCAGATGCAGGCAGAATTGACACAACTGAACCAGTGCCTGGTGAACTGAGAGTAGTTCAGTAAAGTGAGTCTGTCCTCCAGGGAACAAGAGTCCCAGGGTGCAAGTGCCATTGTAGAAACTTATTTCAGGAACAAAACAAGCTGAACTACATTTATCTACAGTCAATTATAAGGCTGGGAGTGGAGGACTAGGAGTCAATCACAACCTTCTCAGTGCATTAAAAGCTGTATTTCAATTTTCCAGGCTCTTAGAAATTTTGTGGCAAACGAATTGTAAGCCAATGGCCAGCATTTTCCCTAAGTTAAAATGAAATCCTTTTCAGAGCAGATGTAGAAGTAAAATGGTAACCACCTTAGCAGACTCATCTGAATGGTGGGAGAAACAGAGCAGATGAAAGGAATATTTAGGAGGAGGCTGGAGAAAAAGGGAAAGGAAGGACAGAGGGTTAGAACGAAGGACTCCAGGGAGGGAACAGGGTGGAAGAAGGTCGGATGGAAAAAGAAACTTTAGGACTAGGAGAATCTTCAGAATTCTGCGCATGTTTCTCATTAAATTCTTGATTACCTATTTTGACAGGCTGTCATGGTAATCATACTAAGTATTGAATATTGTCTTCACTGATTGAGAAATAGTATCAGGCAGAATACTAGTCATATATATGTCCAGCAGATTTTTTTTTTTTCATTTAAAAAAAAAAAAACAAAATTCCCAGACATGGCTGTTTTGAAGCATATTTCACATTAGCATTCATCAGCCTGGATTTTTTTGTAAAGAATCTCAATTTAAACAGTAATCAGCATCTCTTAAAAAATACTGAATATCAAGACATTTTCCAGGAACTTATACAACTATTCAAATTTGTTTGGGCAGCACCATAATTTTTTTGGCCAGATCTTCCCTAACCAGTTCTCACTTTCTCTCTTTGTATTTTAAAATACTGTCAAAGTGTTCAAAGCCTACCTCAAAGTCTTCTTCACTTGTCCTGCTCTTTCTCTGACTTGCCTCCATATGTTACTATCTCCCCTTCACCTCCCAATCTCCTCATGCGATAGAAGAAATACTTCTTATTTTCTTTATAAATCCATCAGCTGCAAGTTCTTAGGGGTGTGCACATATAAATGGGGAAGACACACCCATGGTATGACTGTTGTGTTGTCCAAGCTCGCTTCCCTGATGACTCAGGGCCAAGCCTGTGAATTACTAGGCTGACATTTGTTTATACCAGAATAAAAATCTGAGGCTGTTTCACTTATATATTTATTTTATGAAAGCCTTGTAAATCTAGTATGGGTATTATCTCAGTCAGACTTTGAAAGTGATTCCCACAATTAGGGTCAAATTTTCAAAACTCTCTTCCCTTTAACATATTTGAATAAAATTGTTGGTGATGCTGATGACTTATGGAAGTGGACTCATTTTCACTAAGCAGTTAAAATGTGTTTGGTGCTGAGCTCTTTTGGAAAACCATTCCAAAAGCATATCTATGTTTTCATGCTGTCACTGTTGCCCTCCCTTGTTTTATTTGTTATCATACTGCCCGTGAATACCATCATTATCTCTCTACTCATACCAGAGCATTTTCATATTTTTTTACATTTTTATTAGAATACCTTTAGCCTAATTAAAATGTGAAATCAGGATGGATGATAGCAGCCCTAGAACCACACTTCAAACACTGTTACAGGCATTTCAGGAAGAGGTCAGAGAAAAAACCTACAGCTCATTAACCTGAGGCTATGAGTGATCTACCAACCACACAGAAAATTGGCAGCCCTTCTGTCTTTTTTTCTTAAGGAGCCTGTGTATTAAACTAATTGTTAAATATAGCAAACAGACTGGTAGTCTCGTCAGACTATTTTTTGCATGAGTAAAATAATGGGATTATTTGTATATAATTGAAATGCTATCCATATATGTTTTACAAATGTGTAAGCACTTACATGCTCCATACAAAATCTTCAATACTGGCCTGAGATTTAAAAGGAGCCAGTCTACTGTAAACTATCTAGTCAGAGAAAAAGTATAGATATCTTATTTGCAAGGCAGAAATAAATTAAAATTCATATTGAAAGTTTTTTGATGGCTAATACTTAATAAGTGCTGAATTGTTTTTTTAAATGACAACATTCTTCAGAAGCATTCTTAAATGTTTGGAATGCAAATGAAAAATCTATTTGTGTTCATTATTTTATGCTACACTGATCTTTTTCATGTACATGTATGTATAAAGACTGTGACATGCTTCTTTTTTCCTAAATTATCTTTTTTGAAGTTAAGGGTTTTTGTGATGGTCAAAAATTGCTGAGCGAGATTTGTTCAATACTAACTGATATTATTCCTTACTGTTCTCATTAAAAATTGGTGATGCAGCACAATCACTTGGGTGGCAACAATGAAGATGATTTCATTCTATTCCCTGATTGCAATTTTTAGATTGTACCAATCCACTGTCCACATCCTTTTTGAGATATAATGTAAAATTACCATAACAAAGGAGAATGCTATATGCACAGAGAACATTGCTATAAGAAGAAATTGAAAGCAGCATATAAAATAATCTGTGACTGGAGAAGAATGGAAGGTGGGAGAATGACGGAAATAGAAGAATTAATTTTATCTAACTTCATTTATAGAACAGATAGGCCTATAGTCTAATTTAGTTGTCTACTATCCTCAATCTCCCACACAAAATAGTTACAGCAGTTTAAAGTCTTTTTCTGCAACTGTTTACATGAAGACACTTTTCAAATCCTGAGTGGATTTTGTAGCAATTATTGAGTTTAATTATTTGTAGCATGATAACACCAAAATAATCCTTGTGAAAGAGAAGCTGGTGATATCTTCTGTGCATAAATTTAAGAAGAGCTAGCCTCTGCAGAATACGTCTCCAATCTCCTGGTCAGAATTAGTCCCAAAATTCTAGAATCATCTTATGGATATTTCTTGTCAAAGAGTATTTTCAATATTGTATAACTGAGGATGAGTAACTTGAATTATTTACTATTCGCTCAGACACTTATAACTTTTCTAAAAATCAGATCATGTACTGAGCATAGGTTTTTGCACTTTTTTCCCCCCTCTCTAAGCTAGAGTTACAGTAGATTTTATGTTAAAAAAACACTAGCTGGCCTTGAGTAATGGAAAATGAACAAATTACTAATGTTTAAAAAGAGTTTTAGAAATGCAAATTGAAAACAACTCCCATAGTTCAAATGTTTGTATCACAGAAGAAGAAGAATCCAGGATTTAACAAGTATGCATTTATTTGCATCATACTGTTCAGAAAAAAAATTTGTAGGATTTTTGTAGGATTATTCATGTACTTAAATCTAAGTGTATCTTCTTGTGCTTCACCAACCATGTGGATTTTAGCAAGGACAAAACACTATAATTTGCACCTTGGACAGGGCAACCCTGGATGTGTGTACAGACTGGGGAGTGAGATGCTGGAGAGCAGTGCCATGGAAAGGCACCTGGGGGTCCTGGCCCTTGGCAAGTTGAATCTGAGTCAGCAGTGCCCTGGCAGCCAGGAGGGCAAACCCTGTCCTGGGGGGCATCAGGCACAGCATCACCAGCTGGGCAAGGCAGGGGATTGTCCTGCTCTGCTCTGAGCTGGGGCAGCCTCACCTTGAATTCTTGGGCATCACAATATTATAATAATATCAAACTTCTAGAAAATATCTAGAAGTATGCTGAAGAACCTGAGGGGAAGCTTTATGAGTGCCAGAGGTCACTTGGCTTGTTCAGCCTGGAGAAGGTAGACTGAAGAGAGCCCTCATCGTGGTCTGCAGCTTCCTCTTGGCAGAAAGCAGAGGGGCAGGCACTGATCACTTCCCTCTGGTGACCAGTAACAGGAGGCAAGGGAATGGCCTGAAGTTGTGTCAGGGGAGGTTTAGTTTGGATATTAGGAAAAGATTCTTCATGCTGAGGGTGTTTGGGCACTGGAAGAGGCTCCCCAGGGAAGTAATCACATCAGCAAACCTGGCAGAGTTCAAGAATGATTTGGACAATGCTCTCAGGCACATGCTGTGACTCTTGAGCCTGTCTGGTGCAGGGCCAGGAGTTGGACTTTTTGATCTTTGTGGGTCACTTCCAACTCAAGATACCCTATAATCTCTGATTCTAGGCAATCAATTATCAGAGCTAGTAGGACTGAGTTTTTGTTACTTAGTCATCCTTCCCCTTCCATCAAGCAAATGAAAATTTAATATTTCTGTGTCTGCTTTCAGTTTCAGTCAAAGATTTACATTCCAGAGAAATACTTATGACTTCAGTGTATGCCATATCCAGTGATCAAACACAAATGGGTGGTGCCATACCTCTGATTTTATTCCAAACAGCTAAATCACGAATGCAACCAAATCAAAGGAAAGCTTTCACTGCCCTCAATTGCTGAAGAATTTGGATTTAAATAAAATCAGTTGGCAAATAGCAGCAAGGGAGCTTGCTGTCACATTCTCTTCCATCCTTACTTGTGTTAAAAGTTTATCTTTAATGTATTTCCCTTTTTATTTTTAACAGGAAAAACACATCCATATGATGGAGATGATGAGATACAGTTGGGGTTTAAGTTGTGAATAATTTAGTTTATGAATTATCTTATTTTAAATCTTTCCAAGATTATTATACAAAGAAAACTGGATTATTGCTTCAAGATCAGAATTCTTTTTAATTGAAAAATTCCACTTTAGCTATAACAAAGAATTCATTATGTTTTGGGGTGTTTTTTTTTCCTCAATATCCTGCATTCTTTAACTGTAGGCAGCGTTAACAAATAAACAAACTAAATAATCTTTTTATCCTACATATTAACCCAAAATTCTTGGTTCTTTCTAGTTTAGTATATGACAAGGTGATCTAAGAAAACATATAAAGTTGCCGATGAAAGAAAATCTATAAAATGTAGCATATATTATTTTCATCTTCAAAATTTTTCTACACAACATCAATAAAGTTATAGCAAGGCTTAAAAACTTGCACTTAAATAGTCAAACAGGGCACGCAACAACAAATGAAATATAAAATGGCATTTTTAAAGAACAGAAATAGCTTCCAATGTCAGTGTAATTTTCCCCATAGCTGCAATAACATAGGCATTCTGCATTCCTTTCCTTAACGCTGACAAGGTTGCTTCAGTCCAGAACCACCAAACTTTTTAAAATACCTTGATCAGCTAGGACAGCAAAAAGGAAGAGATAACATAGCCAGATTTCTCTAACATGATGTTTTAATCCAAGCCAAGACTAGTGGGTGCTTGTAAAGTAGTAATAAGCAACCTAAGATGTATTTAGCAAATCAAAAAGCCAAGAAAATCATCCGTAAATCTTACATTCAAGAGTGCATCAAAGATGCAAATCTTCCACAGACCATTCAAGTCATAGCCTTCATTGTCTTCAACTGATTTTATGCAGAAAAGAGAGAAGCACTGTATAAAGTCACAGATGTTTTCACAATACATCCAGATATTATGCCTTAAATGAAAGTCAACCAACNCCCTGCGCTCTCCTTCCCTCCCCTGCCCCTTGACAATTTTTTTTTAAAATATCCTTTTAATTGATCTACAGCTAGATTGATTTGTAACATAAAATAGGAAGGATGTTGTTTATTTGATCTGTGTTATTATACAGAGATAGTTACGACAGATGGTAGACAGTACTTGTCAAAGTTACACATTCTAGACAAAGAGGTCTTCCTTCCTTCCTTCCTTCCTTCCTTCCTCTAAAGACTGTACCTGTGTGTCCTGTAAAAGCTTTTTGTCCATGTGTGAACACTATAATACATCCAGAAATGTTAGTACCAGCTCTCTCTGTCAGGTTAACTCTGCAAATTCAAGGCAAAACAATATTTAATTTCGTTTTTTTACTGAAGGAGGTATACAAGGACACTGTATATGCAGAAACAAATAAGAGTAAAAGCGTGCCATTTTCACGATAATGTAAATGGAATCAATGCTACAAAAGGTCTCAGCCTGTTACAATGGACCATTTAAATCCCAAGACAGTGGAAAAAAATGCACACATAGGGTGATGTTTTCATTTATACAAATTTAAAAGCTTAGTAACAGTAATGTATCTTGTTGAATATTTTAATCAAAAGAAGTTTCAAGAGCATCCTCTTCAATTATACCAAATACTTAAACCTGTTGCAAACTCTTCAATACTGAATACTTTTCCTCCTATCAGTTTAGACAGATGAAGAAAAGTTTTCACAAACCCTAATGTTATCAAGTTGTTTGCATCTCATTTTATCTATTTCCTTCCTTGAGAGTGCAATAGAAATAATTACCTGGATTTTGATTAACTGCTTGAAAAATCAACTACTGGGTTTTTTTCAGTCACTTAAACCTTTCATTCCTGATCTAGATTTAGCAGGCAACGTAGACAATAGAAAGGCTTTCCCTCAGGAGAATTCAACCTGTGGTATACTTATGGCTACGTAAAAAGAGTGTCTATGGCAATTTGGATTTAAAGAGATTGTTTGTTTTCCTAACCCCTTTTTTTCTGTGACATTAAGACAAATTTAATTATCAATCAAATAGCAAGCTATCAGTGTAGTTTGAATCGCCTGAGAAAAATACAGATTCACCAAGACTTTTAAATTCATCTCAACTCTAGGCTCAAGCAAGCCTGTTTTTCCCAACCTCTTTATCCTGTTGACAGAGTCTGGCACTGGAGTTTACATTTCTGTGATGCTTAGTTGGTGCATAGGAGTTGATGCATGCGTATATGATGCAAAATGCAGCCATTTTCCAGATTACAGATCATGCTGGCAAAAAATGACATCATATAACATGCGTGACTTAGATGGAGGCTGAGATGGGATCACCAATCTAATTTTCACATAATTATTGCACTTTGAAATGAGGGCCAATACAGGCCAATACACAGCCTACTTCACCCTTTCTCTTTTCTTTGCCATGTCCCTGCAGTATTTTATTTAAATCACATGAATATTTAATGCAAGCATCTCATCATTTATTGTTTATTATGCTTGAGGGCAAGTCCATAGTTGAAATGCAATGTTCAGAGTCATTGATAGATATTTCTGTGCATTTTTTTCAAAACATCTTAGCAAGTTTTGGTCTGAAATAGACTGATATTGTAAGACCAGGCAGATTGTGCTGCAGAGGATCAATGTACAAATGGCTGTCCTTGTACAAAACAGAAGGCAAAAAGCCTCACAGAATTTAGTTAAAGAAAATAATCAAATTTTCTCTTACACTTGTAAATCCAAAAGCCAATCTTAGTGTTGAAAAGCTTTTGACAATATTCAGTTGTGGATGAAGTTGGGGGTTCTATATTTTGTTTAGAAGAGAGCATTTTCCATCGGTGAAAGACAGAGAGAAAGTTTCTGTGACTGATGGAACTGATCATTTGGAAAGCATATATTTGGAAAGATGCAATAGGTAATTTGGAGATGAAGTCAAATAAATATACTCAGGATGTTTTCTGAAGAAACCTAGCCACTTGGAAAAACACCCGGAGGAATATGAGGTGAATAAAGCTTATCTTTAAATTCATTCCACTGTCTTTTTGCATCAGATAAATCCATGATTTTGAGTTCTGTCCAAAAGAGAAAAAGATTGACATTCTTTCTGTAGACAGTATTAAAAAACCCCTGGAAATCTTCTTTTCAGGTTTATGTTCAAGACAGTATCAGAAGTTCAGTTTAGGTCATAGCAATTTAGAGAAAATTTTCAGAGCTGGCAATTCACCTCTTTACTGCTCAGTTTTCTCATCTTTATAATGGGAGTAAGGAGTAGTTTTAGCTTGTGACGAACATAGAGTTTTACATGTCTTCAGTGAGAGCAGCCAGGTAAGTATGAATGATTGCCTCAGTTTTACAGATGCAGTAACTGAAGCTGAGAAATATTTCAGTAAGTTGAAAATAGTGAAAAAGAAAGTGGTTTTGTCTTTGTGGTAAATTCTTGCAGCGGTCATGGTAGTAAAATGGGACTACCCCCTCTAACAATTCAATTTTTTCCTTCCTTAAAGAAATAAAAAGCTATTTTGTTCCTTCTCTGGCTCTTGCTTCACATTTTAAGGCATTTTCCATAATCATTGTACTGGTCTCTAAATTTATTCTCTCTGGTGATTTATGATGATTTTATGTGTTTATGCACAAAGCAGAGGAAAATGTTGATTGGGTTTTTGTAAGTTAGAGAGAATTTGAAATATTGAGGACAGCACAAATGTTTTTACTGGTAAACTGTCCAAACACGATGTGGAAATCATAGAGGGTGTGTGTAGAGTGCAAGTAATACCATCGTATCTTTTTCTCTCAAAGTATATTATATCACCAGAGGGACACTTTAAAATCAAACCTTTCAAAGTTTTCAGCTATTTTAGTGGCATGCACATTTATGGCTAGCAATTAAACACAGAAATTATGGATAGAATGCAATTGGAAGTGAAAATCTAGAAAGTCTGCACTGATCTAAAAAGACAGCCTGATGCGAAGCATCATCTCCCAAAGGCCCTTATGTCTACGTAGTTTTGAGACATCCACTAAACCAGCTGCCAAACCTGGCTTTTAAATAGAGGCTGCAATAAAGGTGTTGTGCATTTTCAGTGCATGCCACTTTACAAAGGAGAGAAGAACTGTCTGGCTGCCATAGAGTACAGCAAAAGGGAGCCAGCTTGCAAGTGATTAGAATAATGAAACTGGAAAGGATTAGCTACATTATCCAAACATGAAGCAATAGGCTAGTCAAACTAATCCCTGAGGAATAGTTAAAGGAAACAAATGACATGATAGACATAAGGTTACTTCTCAGTAAGATAGCATTAGAGTATGTGGTACTGCTCACATATTTTCTGAAAGCATGTGTAAGATATGCAAGCAGGGAGAAGTAAGCCGATGTGTCTGTGTGACAATATTGAGCTACTTTTATTTCAGATTCTGCATCTTATCCGACTTTTAAAAATAATTAAAATGTTATTAGACTGACTGATATCAATAGAACATCCACATCCTGTGGAGTCCTTAATTGCAGGAAAAGAGGGGTAATGATCCAGGTTTTAATATGACTGTGTCTATTGTGCCCTGTTGGATGGATTCATTATGCAATGAGTGAATATTTTTTCCTCATATTTAATTATTTTGAAACAGTAAGAAGTAATTCCAGTGGTAATCGCAACATTTATATTCTAGAAGAGAAAATCAGCACCAAATATTTTTTCTTTCATAAAAACTCATCACATGTGGAAATGATGCCCCAGTTCTATATTCATATATTTCCAGGTTTCTTTCCATACATAAATTTGAATTATAAATTATTGTTAGATTTATTAAAATCAAAAAACATGAAAACAAGGCATGTAGTGAGTATTTCTTGATGACCTAACTGAAATTCACAGGGGTAAAAGAGTCCTTCCAAATTCATATATATGTTACCATTGGGAATGCAAAGTAGGGGTAAGGGCAGCATTCCCATTGAAGTTACCATGTGCACATGGAACTTAGGCTAAACAAAACTAAGTTGTGTCTGATCATCCTTTAGATGACTCCAGGGTGCACTGCATGTGTGGGCTTTAATCTAGGAGGGAGAAGGGCTCTGGCAGAGCTGTAGACCTCTACTCAACATGTACCTTGCATGAACCAACTCACTCACATCCACTCATCTCACATAATTGCCATCTTTCTTGCCCCTCAAGCCCAGCACAATGCATCACTCCTCATACAGTTCTTGACAGCAGAGGGGATTTTTAGAGGACATGGAATATCAAGTACTATGCTGTACCAGAGTCCTCAGTCCTACAGTATTTCTGACTGTATTTCTGATAGGAAAAGATATTCTAAAGGATATCAAAGTTCTTCAGGATGATTATTAATTACTCTGCCTAAGAAGTTTCTTAACCATGATCAATTAGTTACTGGCTTCTGCACTGTCACTTGAGGGTGTGCAATTTTACCACATTTTTCCTCAGTTTAATGAGGTGATGAGTATTCTCATTGTTCATATTCAAACCTCATCTTGTTAAAGATCCAATAATCAATTGACTTCAATAACATTCTTTGACAATGATTTCCCTAGGTTAATTGTATATGCTATCTAAAAATTATTTCCTTTCACTTTTTATTAGCTGTTTTATAAAGGTATTTTTTGTAACCTCTTAAGAAGAGCTGAATTTGTGAAGAGCTTATCAGGTTCTAAAGGAATGTAATCATCCATTCCTAACCAAGTGATATATTAGATCATTTATTTGTGGCAAGACAAACATTTCAATAGTGCTTATTGTTTCCCATAATGAAAGGTTTAAATCTTCCTTTAGGTGCCTCTGAAATTTAATTTTTGTGGATGGAGACAAGCCAGTTTGTGCAAGATTTTTTTGTCAGGGCTTCAGAAATCCCAAACTATTAATTATATTTTTCCATTCTCTAACACTATGTTGCAAAAAAAAAAAAAGGTGGAGGAAATCAAGTACAATAGAAGCTTTCATGCACCTCACCTTTAAAAACAATAAATTCCTTCCCTTTTGCAAGATTATTTATTGAGCTGTTTAGTCACTGAAAAGGGATTTTGTCATACACTCTACACCATTCATGAAAACACCATCCTATTGTATTTATGAATTTACATTTGGTACAACTGCACAATAGAAGTGAAACATTTCTTTCCTTGACCAAGTTAACCCCAGAAATGCCCTTTCTACAGGAAAACTAAGGTTCCCTGGATGTGTGTTACAAGCCTGAGTGACTTCTGTGTGAATCCCTTCTACCTATATTTAAGAGGTTTTTTGCAGGGGAATATAGCTTACCTTAATTAAGAAGACCACTATGTTACTGAAACATATTTATTGTCAGTTTAATATATTTATATTTAATTTAAATAGCTAATATCATTGGTATAGAGTAATAAAAATCTTTATCCTGCAGTCCTTGCTTAGATAGCATTCACACTATCAAACAGTACAGCTTCCATGGCTGTAACACCATAGTTCCTTCCTGCTGTTGAGTTTTCAGTCCAGGAAAATATGTGCTTTCTGTTCTCATCTCCAATGCATTTGGAGGTCATGGACAAAGGCCTGAGCAAAATTTTCTCTGAGAAAATCAATAATGATTTATGATATCTGACTTCAAAAAATGTTGTTTCATAAAAGTGATAGACAATAAAGCACTAATCTACTAAGATGACTCCGGGTTCCAGTTCACCTTTTATTTTATTTTCCAGCAGCCAAAGCACTATATGGTGAAACAGCTATTGGGTTCTCTGGAGAAGTTGCCTCATTTTTCAAACACACTGAATTCATCAGCAAGCTGGCGATTTCACAACCTGTTATGAAATTATTCAGAAAATACTATTGGAATATTCAGAAACTGTTACTCATTCAGCCGCACTAATGGCTCAGATCCTGGAAGGCAAAGTAATTTGACTCCAAAACTTTAAAAAGAAATATAATGATACATAAACTAATCTCAGGATTTGAAGGCACAAACCATGATTTTTACACCATTCAGTCTGACAGTGCTGCTATTAGTGGTGTAGAGTGGGCAAGGGAGCAGGTGTTTAAGAAGATTGCAAACAGCAATATTTTTTCTTCTTCCACCTGAAAGAAGAGTAGTTTATTCAGAGAAGACTGCCTTGGTAGTTCCTCATAAAATTTCATAAATTTTTTTATTCCCTAAAGAACTGGGTTTATTCACAATTCAGAACTGGGCATGAATGAGTCATTGCTACTCAGAAACTGCAGAGGACCAGGAAATTCATTCATCAGTTATCTCTGCTAAAAAGCTTGCCAGGAGTACTTTGGCCCACAAGTATATACATCTGTGTCTGTTCCAATGTAAATGACCCAGCTATGCCTTTATAGCTGCTCTCCTCAGGATTGCATTCCATCCTTGCCATGTCATCTCCCAGTTATTATTTTCCTCAGTTTTACAAGGGGATATATGCAGGGATGAACAAGCTAACTCTGCATTAATAAGTGCAGGACTAATTAGCCTAGGAGCAGCATTATTTTGTAAGAATTATATATTTGCAGGATTCACATCTCCTTCTTTTCAGTGATAATCCATGCTTCACAGAGATACTTTTGGTACCTTGGTGTGACAAAACCCACCATTTTTGCCATTCTTTCACACATCTGTGATAGACCTTTCATAAAAGGAAAGAGACTCACAGGCTGCAGCAGTAGTTTGTCAAGTTCTGGCACAAAGCCTGACTCCTCTCACTCTCCCAGTAAGAAAAGGAAGGAGCTGCACCTTTCTTTCATATTGGAAGAAAACTACATGACTCATTTTGCTGGGTGTCTGACGGTAACGTAGGTGCATTCTACCAGCTGTTCAGCTGGCTCAGTGGTAGCATTGATACAATTGTGTCCCTCCATTCTCCTTGCTTTTAAGTGTAGACTCTGACCGGACTGAAGGATCTGCTGAACTGGCAGGTTGAGCTAGGGGTAGCACCCTGTCCCTCCTTAAAGGCTGGACCTTTGGGTGTGAAAGAGTTTCAATGCTGACCACAGCTCACCTTGTCAGTTGTTGAAGCAAATACTTACCCATTTCATGTCAGCTTTTCATGCTAACCAGCAGAATGAATTTGAAGTAGTGAGCTTCCTCTGACACTGATGTCCGACACATAAAACAGGATCCTTACTCATTACAAGGTAGCACTGCTCTGCCTTGTTTCCCTAATTCTCTTCTTCACATATGATCTTTAGGTGCCAGATAAAAGCAGGTATAATTCCATAAACTGTAAATACATTGCCAGAATGTTCAACTCCTCATTCAGAAGCTCTCACGAAACTTTCTATGACTGTACCATGTGAGCTTATCAAAATTCTTTGCATGAAGTGTAAGCAGTGTTCATAGACGTGTGTATAACAAAACAAATTAGCATTACTCCTATTGCCTGTGTTCACAACTTTAATTTTAGTTTTATAATCTAATTCTTTCCTGGGAGCAAGGAAGAAATAACCTCCTTATCTTTCACATAAAATCTGAAAGTCATGTGCGACTCATGATCTACCTTTAAATAATATATTCATTCACCTCACTGACTGAGACAGGCACTTTACATTTACTTTATGTGTTATGTCAATGCAACATATTAAAATATCCATGAAGACATGCTGTTTCTATGCAGGAAGTAGGGCAGAATTTCTAAGAGGTAAAAACTGGGTGAATTTCTGGAGATATTGATAATATTTCCCTGATATAATGGCATTTGATTATTTATGTCATATGCTAGATCCCTCCAAATCAGTACAGAAAGTCTCCTGAAAGAGATCTAAGTTTGCAATCTGATGCTGTCATTTATAAGCTATTTTTGACTACATTTATATCTGAGAGACTGATTCACAGTTCTTGGAACAGGTGATGCTTTAACATGTGCAATTTTTTCTTCACCAGCCTTTATTATTAACCTGTTACTATTAGTTATGCAGCAAATAATGCCTATACTTAAGACTGATTAACAGTCTCCACAATGAAACTCTTGCTTATTATATTGTTAGACTTAAACTGTTCAGGATGAACAGAAGTTTCTTATGCCAGACAGCTGTCTTAGGTTTTGTGTTTGGGAAAATTTCATATGCACAAGGTAGAGTTCTTTCCAAGAAACAGGTTAAGAAAAAAAAATCTACTGTTTCTCACACCAGGAATCTTCATTGGAACAAGATGTCCTCTGACTACTGGTAAATAGAGCAATGAGAAATCAGGAAAAAGTACAGTTTGTGCACTAAATACAATCATACTGGGCAATGTAGACAACTTTGATGCCATGGCAGGCCTTTTGGATATCTGGTATTTCAGTTGTCTGTCCATGGGATCTCTTTGGAGTGAAATATGGCTCCTGTTTGGCTCACACATTTGTTTTCCTTCCCAGTGGGAGCAAAAGATGTGAGAGCAGGGTCAGCCATGCCCACTGTGGCAAAGAGGGCTGCTGCATGAGGGCAGCCAAGGGGGTGCCATGGGGGACAGCCAGGCTGGC
This sequence comes from Buphagus erythrorhynchus, assembly GCA_013400855.1. NCBI lineage: Eukaryota > Metazoa > Chordata > Aves > Passeriformes > Sturnidae > Buphagus > Buphagus erythrorhynchus. The sequence goes on along the minus strand of VZTT01013024.1, from coordinate 13,843 downwards.
AGGACTAAGACACTAAGGACTACGGACTAAGAGAGCAGGGCAGGGCTGGCAGGGGGGTCTGAGGTCAGTCTCAGCCCAAGGATTGCAGTCACTTGGAATCAGGAGGTCCATGGCTGTGGTGCAGCTCAGGCAAGCACTTCAAGGCAGAGTGGGGAACATTTGACAAGGTTCCTTGCAGCATTTCCTCCTCCCAGCTTTGACCAAGGCATGGGAGCTGATCTGAGCACAGGCAGCCAAAGCTCTTGGAGAAGGAAAGAGGCCACTGACCCAGCAGGTACACTCAGAGCCTTGCCAGTGTCCTGCCTAACCTCAAAGAGGAGCTGAATGCAACCACCAGGCTCCCAGCCACACCTGGGGACTTGGGCACCTCCCAGTGCCACCAGCAAGGGTCCCCTTGAAGTGCCATGCCTCAGTGAGGCTACTCTTAGACTTCCCTTGCCTTTGGATGCTCTATTGGCTCTGGGGTATGCCCCTTGTCCCTCCATTCACCCTTCTGCAAGCACACACCATTTCCTCCTGCAGCGTTTAGCTATCAATAGCTGTCTATTCTGCCTGCTCCACTATCCCAAGAATGTGCTTGGTTCTTAGTGAAAACCATGAATTCCACTTAAAAAGTATTTCTTTTTCACGTAGAAGTGAGGCAAGAAAATGAACTTGCTGAAGAAACTTGAAGGCATGTAAGAAAGAGGCAAGGGTTTCAAGAAAAAAAAAAAAATTACTGATAAGGCACTTCGAAGTCCCTTTGGAAAATTGCTTCCTACCAGAATGCCTATATAGGGCCAGAGAAAGCACTTCAGCTTTTTACAGCTGGCTGCTGAATATACTCTTAATTTTGCATGTAATCTACTTTCATATTTGTAGAATTTTTTTGTCTCACGAACATAACTGTTTCGGATTTTAAGACCATAGGTAACATGGCAAAAAATATGCAAAGTGATATAAAATAGTAAATATTCTGTGGAACTGGGATCTAAACACCTCACTCTGGAACACAAAATTCATGGGCAGTTGACTCCTTAAACTAAATCTTCTGTTGTTTTGTTTAATTTTTGTAAAAAAGGATAAAATAGTACCACTCCATGCAAGTATTTCTAAAGCTTAATTACAGTAGATTTGTGGAACACTGGTGAATATTTTAAGGAAAATATTTAATAAGAAATGAATTTCATTACGAAATTAATGTTTCATAGCAAAGTTCATAATTCTGTACTCAATTGGTTTAGTGACAGGCTAAAGATAAGGTTGGTGTCACACACCCCTTTGGAGGTACAAAGACAACCTGAATGAACAAAAGACTAAGCTGATGAGGCAACTTGGTAAAGTGAATTACAAAACTTTGTGTATTAATCCAGACCTATCACGTTCTCTCTCCCAGTCCATTAAATCTTTTTCATTTGGTCAGAGATGAAGACATTTTGGGAGAGGAAAAGGGCTAAGGCAATAAATTGGGTTTTATTCATTCCAAACCATTGTATGATTCTCTGATTTTTTACTGGTATGTATTTTTGATTAGCCCACCAGCAGAATATCATAGAAGAGTTTGTGTTGAATGAGACCTTTAAAGGAATTCTAGATATGCAAAAGTACATTGCATCCAGCATCCTCAGAAAACAGACTCACCAGAAGTCATAGCAGAAGCTGGAGGTTACACTGCAGTTCTAGGACTAAAGGAGAGACAAGGACTAAATCATAGGGAAGTGCAAGACAGGAGTCATCTGGGTAAGTTTCATCCTCACTGTGAAAATCAAAATTTAGACAGGTCTAAATAGCCTGGTCAGGACCTCTACTCTAATTTTCATCCAATCTAGATTTCCTCTTGTCACGCTCTTGACCACAGCTTTAGTTGAGTATTGACAGTGGTGATAAGAGTGCTACTTTAGTTTGTTAACATCACTCTGTTTATCAGGGTTATACTTTGAAGTTCTAGGCCTTGATTTGTCAAACATTTAAAAGTTACTTTAACTTTTAGCACATTTCTGTTAGTCAAAGCTGATTCACAAACGTAAAGCAAGTGCTTAACATTAGCTTAGATTTATCTTAGATGCTTTGCTGAATCAGGTCCTAAACAGTGACACTAAATAACTATCCCAGATTATCTAGGGTGTTATAAGTGTCTTTCTTATTGTTGTGATGCCTGAAGAGGCTACCTAAAACAGATGCTAGACAGAGTTAGAGAATAAAGTAGGTATTTATTAAAAGACCTTTAAAGGATACACCTTGGGCAGTGCAATAGCCTGGCAGAGGCTACACCAAGATGGACAATAGTCATGAGCTTTGTCAGAAAAATATAATTTTGGTCTATTTGCATATCAGAGGTTAATTGTCCAATTATAGCTTCAGGTAATGGAGTCACATTCCCTCAGTTTGCCTCTCTCCCGCATTTATTTTGTTTATACTTTCCAGGGCTTGAGGTAAATGGTGTGACCTTGGTTCCTAGGCCCAGGAAGGATTGTTTAGTCTGACCAAAATATGAAGAAAGCTAGCTAGCAGTCTATATAGAGTTCAGAGTTACACACTAATGCATTAAAGAATCTGGAAAATATAAATGCTAAAAACTTAAGGCATCAGTTGCTTCCTAATCTTTCTAATGTTTTGTTTGCTTCTTCCTTTTCCCTTGCAAAGTTCTGTATCCTGGAGCTTACATTGTTTTTCTATATCATGATTGGTTCATTGTTTATTTAGCTAGGCTATTGTCTAAGCTATATTAAAATTGTCCTTAGAGACAGGGTGACACCCATAATGCATGTATCCTTATTATAGCTAGAGGCACAGCACTAAAGCACTGCTAATTTATTACAACAGACAGTGAAACCATTGAGCCCAGTTCAGCCTTGACCAGAGGACCCAGGTGGTTCAGCCATGCAAAATATGCCTCATTTGTATCTACCTATTTTGTATTCACAGCTGATGTACAGCTATTGAGATTATATGGCTATAAGGGAATAATAGTTATAGGTAGAAATGGATGAAGTGTCTTTAAATAGATTAGCTTTGATAGTCAAAGCTTTCTCCTTTAGGATCAGGCTTTTACAAGACTATTGTAGTCATTTAGCTGATACTGAGGAAAGCACAAAGGGGAGCATGAGATGAGAAGGGGGTAATAGCTCTAAAGTAGTAAAATGAGGAAAGGTACAAATATCCTGATTGGGACAATTATTTGCATTTTGTTTATCATCATTGATATGTGTAAACAAAAGCCAGACTACAGAAATCTGAAAAAAATCCCAGAGTTTTGTCTCTGATTTATTTGGACTAGAATTTCATTTCACCACAGCAATATGTGGAAGAAGAGCCTCAAATCTTACATACATAGGATTTGTTATTTGCCCTATTAACATTTTCAAAATCAGTTACTGCTTTTCTTTATGTCACCTATATTCAAATATCTTCTGCTATCCAGTCTAGCCCAGGAAGAGTAAAACGAGAATGTTTTCAAGAAGGTAATATGGCCTGGAACCAAGAGGTATCACATCCAAGGAAAATGTAATGAGTTTCTATGTAAGAAACATAGAAACTTGTTGGTAGCAGAAGCAGGGAGAACCTGGAAGGGTGACGAAGCTGCCTGATGCCAAATTATACATAAAACCAGTACTCAGTTCTCAGCCACAGACTGGTGGATTTTTATTTTTTTTCAGAAATCCTTTCACATTGCTCTGGATAGCAACTTCAAATCCATGAAAGAGATGGGAGATAAGAGGGCTAGAATCTGTACATATAATGAGTGCACCTGCAGATATTAACATATGGAAAGAAAAAATAAAAGAAAAAAAGGTAAGTTCCACCTTACTGCAAAAAATATTTTAGTTTCCTATAAAAAGAAAAAAAAAAAAGAAATATCCAAAAAGAATTAGATTTCCAGAGCTGGGAGTAGTAGCAGCTTTCATGTTAAAGAGCCCATGACATACAGAGAGAGTTAACCAAAGTTTTATGCACTAAGCGTGAAATAGGAAACTGAGTGCTCACAGTCACTGGTTAAGATCCTCTTATCTCACTGTGGAAAGAAACTGAACTTTATATGATTCTCTTGCTGGCA